>WBMW01003422.1:1835086-1961689 GCA_013396635.1 Penelope pileata | reverse complement strand
GCCCCGCCGGGCCGGCGGGGCGGGGCCGGACATGCGCCCACAGCTAACGAGGAGCCGATAGGGAGCAGCTGGGGCTGCCGGAGCAGCTGGGGCCGCCCCCACCCCGGCCCGGCCCCGCTCCCCTCGGACTCCCCGCTTCTCCCCACCTCCACCATTTCCTTTCCTGTGGTGACTCGGGCCACTGTGACAAAAGCGGAGAGGGGGGGGGGGGGCGGCCGCGAACGCTTCCCGCAGGGATGCGGTGTCCCAGGGGCGCGGCGCTGCTCTGGGCACAGCGTGCAGCCGAACCGCCGCGAGGCCCAGCTCCACTGCCGCCACACTGCCGCCACGGCGCAGGTTCGCCCGCCGCCGCGCTCCCATTGGGCCGACGCCATCACGTGGCTCCCCGCGGGGAGCGCTGGGTCCGCGGCCGCGCCGCAGCGCGCAGGCGTAGTTCGCATGCAGTTCGCACCGGGAAAACATGCGAGTTGTGGGTGCGCGAAAAGCGACCGATTTCGGCCTTTTTCTTCCCAAAACACCCCGCGGAGCAGCTTGCCCCTCTCGCTGCTGCCTCTCTGGGGGCCTTACGGGAGCTGGAGGAGAAGGAAAATGGGTTGTTAGTGAAGCGTATTAGTTACTTGCGTGCTTTTTCCTGGCGGATCCTCCAGCGCAGCACCCAGACTGCGCCCGGCACTTCGTGCTTGCAGACAGCCGCTGGGCACCGACCCCACAGTGCCTTATGGGCACCATTGCTCCCAGTCCCCGCTGCCACAAGTGAAACACAGCCTGAAGACACACACGGGCTGCTGGGGCCTCCCTGGGCCCTGCCTCCCAGCGTGGGTGCTCTGGAGGAAAGCACCCCAGAAACAGGAATTCTTCATGTCCCAAACCCCTTAGTGTCACCGGGACAGCACTCAGCTGCAGCAGGACGGCCCTGCACCCTCGCATCGCGGCACGGGATGAGGACAGTGCCACGTCCCTGCAGCCAGCACTGCCGGCCCCGAGGGACCCCCGCCATGCCCACTGCCCCCAGAAATCAGGTGTATTTGTTCAGCTTGAAGAAAAATAAAAGATTCGGCTGCAACAATAGCCCAAGAGAGTGGCTAGGATTCTGAGTATTGCTGAAGTCAGAACAGAGTATCACTAGGCAAGTTTCCCGAATTAAGAGTTGAATAGGTGGCTCTGGAAGCCCACAGCAGGTGACATCGCAGCTGTGGAGCAGAGGCATTGGCAACGCCAACAGGCAGCTCCAGCTCTGCCATTCCTAGCTTTCTGGGAAGAAAGGTGTTACAAACATGATTGTAACCAGCATAGGCAAATTTTTGTACTTAAACAGCTACATTTGCCCCTTGGAGAGGAAGCCTCTGGGGAAATGTCACTGTTAGAGAGGGAAAGCACCGATGAAACTTCTGTTTTCAGTATTGGTGTGCCCCGCTCTCACTGCACCCACATTCCCTCAGCTTCTGCTGCACCTGATGTTAGAAACCCTTTTCTATGTCGCAGTCAGGAGCTGTGGAAATGAAACGAGGATTAGAGCCTGGGGGGTGTGATTTAATACCCGGTTCCACTCACTGGATAGACGCCAGTGGTCGATGTCCCAGTGGGGAATAAGTAACGGGGATGGATCAGCTCTTGAGAAACAAAAGGCCCTGTTTTCATGCAAGTAGAATTCGTTAGGAAGAACAGTGAAGGAGAAATAAAGGAAAGTTAGAAATAAAGCAGCAGAATCCTTCTGAGCTGAAGGTTTTCCAAGAGACATCAGCCGCTCTATAAACTGCAAACAAAACTTCAGAGCATTTTGGGGTTTGCTTTTGCAGCTCTAGGTGGGAGCTGGGGGATGCAACCAAAAGCAAGTGTCAGATTTGCTTTAACTTTCTTTTTGTCACTTAACTCCCAAGCCATGCACGTTGCGTCTGCCTCTCTTTTTGGCTTTGCAGGTTTTCTCCACGCTGGCTGGTGACACAGGACAGCTTTTTTGCTATGACTGCAAATGACACCGCTGGCCTCAGAGCAGGACATGTCACAGCCAGCGCCTGCTGTTGGACTCCAGCTGGGGCAGCTGCTGCTTCGGCCGCACTTCTGAAGATGACAGAGCAGTGGCAAGTGGCAGAGCAGTGACACATGACAAAGCAGTGACACGTGACAAAGCAGTGACACGTGACAAAGCACTGCCACCCCATGTGGGGCTGTGTGCCCTGACAGCACGCAGCAGCGCCGGCCCTTCCTCCTGGTGCTGCCCTCCGCCGTCAGTGGTTTGCTCAGAAACAAAGCCAAAAATCCATGAAAACCAACACCACCTTCTCCCAAAAAAGAACAGTACTAAAATACTTCCCTACAGACACCCCCACAGCTGGGATCTCGGTTCCACGAGGAGCCCCAGGTGCCCGGTGCTGTGACAGTCCCTGAGGAGGGAAAGGCCTTGGGCAGACCGCACCCAACATGGCGGCCGGGGGTTTCTCTCGAATACAGACAGCAAGGCATTGCTCTTCTTTCTCCTCAAAGCCATGTGCAAAGTTCGAGAATAGTTCCAGTCAGAAAAACAGCACTGCTTTTTAAAATTTCCTTTCCCTCGTGAGGATTTTGCAGAGAAACACCCTCAGCTCCCGTGACAAAATGCACCCCACAGAGCCACATTTCTGTGAGGAAAAGAGGTGGCTTTTGATGCTAAATCACTTATTTAAGCTTCCCTACTTACTTTGTGCTTGGGCAAGCACGAGGACATTTACACAAGCAGATTCAAAGCCACACGTGGGGAGGATCGGGGCATGGGGACACGGGTGCGTGCTGACGGCTCCTGCCTTCCCTGCAGAGCTACGCTTAGTGCTGAGTGAGTTCAAATCACCCAGGAGATTAATGCCAGATATTTACCCCTTAGTGCAATTAAACAACTTCATCCAAAGTGCTGAACGAAAGCAAAGTGCACTTCCTTTGCAAACCCCATTACGAACCGATGTGCCCTCCCCTCCCCAGCCACCTCTCAGAGCAGATTTGCTCTCTGGTACGTGCTGCTGTAGAGGCAGCAAGGGTTGGTTCTGTTTGCTATTTGCTCATCCATTTCATGGGCTCACACTAAAATACTGTCGTGGGGAGGAAGAGAGACCATTTATATCCATGACATCTTAATTGAATCTTTTTTTTTTTAAAGCTGTTATAAAGCCCAGGGAGAGATGGTCTGAAACACTTATTGCAAACCTGCCTCATGTTTCAAGGGGGCCCAGGCTGCGCTGCAGCCACCTGTGCTTTGGTAGCACTGGCCTTCCTTGTAGAGAAGCATGGGCACTGGTTTTAAATGCCCTCTTTCCCAGTAGGAGGCAGAACATGCTTGGTGGGACCCCAAGGCTCAGGCAGAGCACACACAACTATGCTGTAGGGACCTCCAATGTTTATCTGTAGCATGTATAACAACACAGCAGTTTGCTAGATCGCTCACAGATATTTGACCTTGACAGGAATCAGTCCATTTGGAGAACAAATTGGGCTCGGCCAAGCTGTACAAAACACTGCCTGAAGCTGCTGCTTCCCGCGCTCAAACCCCAAAGCAGAGCCCTGCGTGAGACAATGGTGTTTCCAGAAGGCAGCCCTGTGTGTCCACAGTGCGAAAGCAAGTTCTTACCAATTTATGGAGAAGGGAGAACAGCCCGTGCAGAATGACTTCTGGTCTAGCAGGGGCAATCATAATATCACCGTCTGAAAACAGTGAGAAGTGGTGGGGCCTGATCTGAAGCCTTTACTGTTACCTCCTCAAAAGAAAGGAGAACAAACCCCACAGAACTGCAAGATTGCTCTGTTAATAACAGATGGGGAACAGAGTGACATCCTAGAGAAATCTCTTTACGAGACAACAAATTTTGAGAGGCTTACTTCAACATGCTCCAATCAGTTGTCCTCTTTCTGAAGCTTCTTTCCCTGGTCAGACCATGAGGATATTTCAATCATTGCAAGACATGATTTCAGTTGAACTCAAATACAGATTTAAAAGCTCAAGTATGAAATTACTTACTTGGCCTTTTAGATTAATTAATTGAAATGAACAGAAACATCACCCTGACTTCCACTGAAGATCATCTTTGTGCTAGCACGAATGGTTAATCGGAGCTGGCACAAACACATTCCACTTTCACTAGGCATAATAATATTCCCAGGAGCAAATATTCTCCACGAACTTAAGGAAACAGCTGATGCTTGATTCTTCAGCCCACCCATCTAGGGCTTTGGCAAGACTGAAGGAGTTAAAATGTTGGTAATTGCAGAGGAGTCTGTACACTGCATGCTCTTCCTGCTTGACTAACACATCCAGCTCCAGCCCATCCCCTGACGTGACCTGCCTACAGAAGAAGCTATAAGTATATACAATGAGTCCCAGTTTCAATGCTGCCTTGCAACCAGTCATGGTGGGGCTGAGGCTCTGGGCTGCTGCACCGCTCTAGCGCAGGCATTTAAACAAGAGGTGCCTTCTGGGGACCATCCCCTGCGGTGGGCATGGAGCATCGCCCCTCGGCAGAGGGACTGTGCAAAAGGAGACTTAAGGGCTGGGGAAGGTCACTCAGTGATCACTTGGAGCTGTTGAGGAGCTGCAGCCTGAAATAAGATTTTCTGTGAATACAACAGAGATGCTGAAAGCAGCAACCCCAAGGCAGCAGGCAGGGACACACAGCTGGTGTTTCTGCTCAGCACTTACCTCCTTACTGCAGGCACAGAACATCTGGCCCCGCTGCATTTCAGAGCCATCAGCCCCAGTCCTCAAGCAGAGAAACAGAAGTGTCCTGCATGTGCAGGGCTGTTGCACAGCTGCCAGGAATGCAACAGCCAGCATCCCCCTGTCCTGAAGTCAGTCTTGTTCTTAAAATACCAGTCATTACAAACATCTGATACACAGGGCTGTTCACGTTGTCTGACTTAGGAGGTGAAGGTATGCAGAAACTCTTACAATCCAAATGACTCTCTAGGAACACCCTTATTCTCCAGGAAGCAAAGGTTCCTCCTTTCAGTATGACAAGTTGGATGGTCCAACCATTGCGTCGAGCTCCAGGTCCCTTTTCATTCTCACTGGGCCCTAATGGGAATAAAGCTGGATACTGGGTAGAAAATAATGGACTTCTACTGGTGTATGAACCAAAGATTCAGATCAAACCAGAATTAGGTTAATTCAGTTTTTTCAAGCACAAAAAAAAGTCATATTTTGTTGATATTTTGGTCAAGAAAAATATTTAACACAAAATGCACGGTGTTTGTTTTGTTAACACGTTGCCCAGAGAGGGGGTGGATGCCCTGCAGACATTCAAGGTCAGGCTGGACAGGGCTCTGAGCAACCTGGTCTAGCTGCAGGTGTCCCTGCTCATTGCAGGGGAGTTGGACCAGATGGCCTTTAAAGGTCCCTCCCTACTCAAATGATTCTATGATTCCCATGTTACTTAACCATTTTAATTCAGCATCTTTAAGACAAAGATTTTTTTGAAACAAGAAACGATAACTTTGTTTCTAAAAGATTAAAATATGCTTTAGCTTAACATCAGGAGGTTTAGCTGCTTCCGCCACCTTTTAATGCTTCAATTCTTTTCCTTTTCAGCTAAAAGTATTCAACCAATGTTTGTTAGCACCCCTCTTTCCCCTGGAACTCTGCTTTCTGTTCATGTAACCCAGAAATCGTTCCCTCTGGTAGAGCTGCAGCACCTGATCTGTTTCACCAGGACTTGAAAGCCCCCAATTTTACCTACCTAAAGGTCAAGAAATCGGCATCTGCCTAAGACATTACCTTGAGAAGCGACTTTGTGCAGACGTTATAGCTGTCCAAACATGCCTGTGTATCTTTTTTTGTTGTTCTCTGGGACGCTGTGACAGCATCCGCATATATCACGTCCTGGCTGGAATTCACAGCAACCGCAGCAGAACCCCAGGAACAGCCTGGACGTCCTAAGGCACGTACATAAGTGTGTGCAGGAGTGAGAACAGGCTTTCATTAGCTTGGCATCAACATAATGCATCTGACAGCTGTTCGTGCTGAGATGATTGGGCTGGGTAAGCAAGCTTCAGGGGACTTCCCCACCCACCCAGCTAACTGCCCCAGCCTGCAGTGGGGACAAGCACACCCAAATGTGCTTCCCAGGAATGTGCTTGAGGGTGCTGGGATGGGCTGCTCCTGCTCCATGACAGGAGACTGGCCAAAATCATAGTTTAGAAGAAGTTATCCTGTACTCTTGCAGTCACACGTGGTCAAAACAAATGAGTTAAAAATTCATGGTAAGGGCAGATCTTGCATAACTACCTCTATTACCCTTCAAATGCTTAGCAAGATGCAAAAGCAAGAAATCAGTAGTGGTGATGCAGAGTACTCCAGGCAGTGGTTGTCAATATCCAGAATATGCCCGTTTCTTGTTCTAATACTGCAACAGATGGTCCTAATAGGAGCGCACTGAAATCATCTCCTCAGCATTTATTTTGTTAGGACAACACATTTGATTTTCACAGCAAGCAATCTTATGGCAGTGCACCATCCAGATCGCAGCTTTCTCCTCATTGACCTCTCCTCTGGAAGAGCCACAGGAATGTCCTGAGGCACAGACACAGAGGAACGGTGTATTTGCCAGATACAACTTCAAAAAACACCTTTGCAAGCTATGGTATTTCCATCTTTACGTCAACCCAGACTACTAGTTTGTGCTGCAGAACAGGCTTGGCAAACAACTATTGCAGAATGTAGATCCCTTCTACAGAGCCCCAACAATGGAAAAAGCATCGAGGTGCTGAAGAGGTGACTGCAAAAATGTGCTTTCACTACGAACAAACACACACTTTACATATCAGAGGTAAAAGATTTTATTATCCCACGGATGTTTCCTAAGAGGTAAGAGTCCTACCAGGCAAAATATACAAAGCATTTTGTGTTTTCTTTCTAGACAACTGCATTCTCACCCTATGGAACAGCGACCACGTTAGTTCATCTTAAAGAATCGGGGCTTGTCCTTACAGCTGCAGGGTTGCACGGTTAGCATATTCAATGACCAGCTAATTCATGCAGAATCAGAAGGAAAGGGAAAGGTCTGTGTGCTCACCTGAGTGCAGGCTTCGGTTCCCAGAAACACAGAGAAATGCAGGGCTTAAATTTACCAGTTTGTGGCACTTCCACCCAGCAAGCCAATTCTGACTCTTGTCATTCACTTTGCGATGAAAGGTTAGGGCTAGCAGCAAGTTGTGGTCGGAAAAACACAGCTGTACTACAGAAAAGCAAATACCCCTCTGGCAGTGGGAAACTTTCCTTACCAGCCTGCGTGAAGCACGCACAATCCAACATTTCACACCAAGCTTAGAGCAGGAGACCAACATCTCCTCCTCCACCTGTTAAAATTTAATGTTTACAGGTGACTCTACTTACATAAAAAAAATAATCTCAGCTTCTAGGCACATACTAATTCCTATTGTATGAGACGATCACTTTGAGATACCGTTTTGTTTTCATATAATTAGCTCACGGCATTACTAATAGAAGTTTGACTCTAAAATATATCCTTTTTTTTTTGGTCCTGCTGAGTTAATGATTGTACTTGCATTTACTTAATCCTTTCTCTTCCTAAAACAACAAGCTCATTTCAACAGATGAACAAGTCCAGATTTGCTGGAAACCGATTACCAAGAGTGTGCCAGGCTGAACCTCACCCTGTTCTTTCCAGCCAAAAAGCTGCCTGCATTTTAAGAACCTAATTAGTTTTAACTATATTTATGGAACAGAGGGAAGAATATCTAATTACTCTGCAATTCTTTTTTCTGATCATCAATAGAAACACGATTTTGTTCACACAGTTTCTCTGCAGCACATTGATGCACTGAATCTTGCCTTGTATCGACACCTGCGCTCCAGTGGTGCCTGCAGACAACGTGACATACAGCTGGGCTGCAGGAATTACTGTCCAAACAGCTTTCTTCTGAGGAGGTCTACAGGAATATGCTCTCTCTCAAAATATATATATATAAATCTGCTTCTGCACTTGCAGTAACTACCAATTCTGCTGCTGACAGCAGTTTGCGTGCAGGCACAGCACCCATCTACACACAGATGGGATCTCGACGACTCAGGAAGACAGACCCACGTGAACATAACTCATCTTCCAGGCAGGAGGAGCTGGCCAGGAGAGACAGGCTGAAGTAAAGCACCCAGCTCTGTCAGCAGCTTGTAGACGGGACATCAGCAGAGCTTTGGCAGCACGCTTCAAAGGCTCACCTCTATTTACTCTGGCAAAGCGACAGCAGATCTGCTCAGGAGCCGCAAGCAGATGCTACGTGCATGCTACAGTGAAGGCTGAGGGAGGGTAGCCGGGCTGGTTGCAGGCATGTCACTCCAAATCAGCCATGAATTGAGCTCCTCTATAGGGAAGAGGCAGGATACGGCTACACAGCTTTGCACTTCACCCCCACACTGTGGCCCCAGAGCAGTGCTGTGTCTCCAATGTTGTCCCAGCCACCTCCCCACCCCACGGCCATGCAGCGGGCAGGGATCACACCAGGGTGCCCACACTGCTCAGGGGCTGTGCCAAGCTGTGCCATGCTCAGGAGCAGGCTGCTGCATGGCGAGGGGCAAGTCCAGGAGCCAGCCACAGAAAGGACACATACAGGCTGCTCTCACTGCTTGAAAACTTGGTCTGCAGGGGGACAGCAAACTGTGAGCACCACAGCACGGTGTGGGCAGAAATCCTCCCTCTGCTGAGCTTTCCGAATCATCCTGTTTGTAGCCTCGTGTCTGTTCTTTTTCTAAGTCCATCTGATGACATGTTTCTGGTCATAACATCAGCATCAGAATGGTAACTCTCCTCCTGTGGTACACCTTACACCTTCTGCCCTGGCCTCAGAACACTGTGTCAGAATGAAACTGCCCAGACAGGACAAGAGCACCCATTTCCAGCATCCTATTTCTTGGCCATCCCTTCTACCCCAAACCTGCTCCCAAAAGAGGCTCCTGGCCTGTGGCGTGGAAGAGGCTGCATCCCCTCCAAGGCTATCTGTGACCGCTGCGTAAATTTAAGCCCAGCAAAACATCTCAGGTAGGCAGTAAGGAGAAAAGAGAAGAGCATCAGCTGTGAGGCCACGACAGACCCAAGAGTTCAGAGCTGCACAATCAGAGAGAGAGTAAAAAAAGTAAAATAGATTACCGAGTCTAAAAAGAGGGCTGAGAGCGTGTGTGTGCAAGCAAAGCCAGGGAAGGTTACAGCTGGACAGTGGCTTCATGATTTTTTGCAGATAACAGTTTCAACCACAAAAGTGTTTTCAAAGTGACGAATACGATGGCAGTTCCCAGCCTCGCGTCGACTGATACCTAGAAGGGATTAAGAGAAAGACAATGAGAAAACACAGCAAATGTTAGTTTACAAGAACTGCATCAAGTAGGGGAAGAAAAGCAGAGGGGATGCGACTGCTGAACACTGAAATGCAGGAACACAGCTCATAGGAGAAACAGCATCATCTCATTTTAGGAAGAGCAGCCACATTACCTAGGCCGTGATCCTGCAGGAAGAGCTGCCGTGAGTGGGGAGCCGCGGGGAAGCAGCTGGTTCCAGCTGGCAGCATCTCAGTGTTATCTCTGAGACCAGAAAGCCTCACGGAACCAGCGAGGAACTACAAATACTGAAACCAGTATTTTTTTTGCAGCAGCAGCATTACCATTTGCATATAAGATGCATGCTGTTGATTTTCATGAAATCATTTTAAGGTCGTCTAATCTTCTCACAACTTTTTCCGTATTATTAGGAACTTAATTAAGGCAATTTGCAGATTTAATCTGCTCTGAATGGCTGCCGCTGAAGCAGGTATCTACATCAGGGAAATTTTCCAAACAGTTCCCAGCAGCACTGCTATTACTTCAGCCTCAGGAGTCCACATGCAGATGAACTGCTGGCTCCTGCAAGCATTTTTATTAATGTTTCTATTAGGCCAATAGACACAACAATAGAAACAGAGCAGCCAGCATCCGCTTGTAGCAATGCCATCCCAGGCTGGGGTTCAGCTGAGTTAGATGGGAAGCACCTCGAAAGATCGGTGTGCTCACACCCACAGGGAAACCTCCCCTCTCGCCCTGAGGCTGGTACAGCAGAAATAATGACGGGGGTGCAGGGGAAGGAAGCTCTCACGTCTCCTGGCGCTCCTCCGCTTCAGCCTGTAGGTCTCCTTGCCGCTGCAGAGGCGGTAGATGAAGGAGCCGAGCTGCTCCATGTCGCTGACGTGCTCGGTCGCGATCATCTCCTCCTGGATGATGTACGTCTGGGGCAGGTACGTCCCCTTCTGAAATGACACCGTTTCCACCAAAATAAAGCAGGACCAGTGCCGTGATCTACTACTAAGAGGAGGTGCTGCAGAGGTGGGTATGAAGACCAGGGCAGGGAGCAGGGTGCTTAGCGGGTGAGACATAGGAGAGAGCCACCGGGGACTGGAAGAAGCGGGAGAGAGGAAATGGAGGAGCTGGGAGGATCCCAGGGATGGAGGCCGCCTCCCTCGCTGCAGGCAGGGGACCTTGTTGGCAGCGAGGACTCTGCTGTGCCCAGCCTTGCAGAGGCAGCAGACAGCACCTGGGCACCACGGGGCAATAAGCAGCCACGCTACAAGCACAGCTTGGGCTGGGGGCAATGCTGACCTGACTAGATGCTAACCAGGCTGTGAAGCAGAGCTTCTTTTATGGTCCCTTTTGCCTAAGGTATGTCAAGGTAATAAAAGAATCAGCAGATCCTGAATGAGGGGGCAATATAAGCAGGGGAAAAGGCAAGGGACAGTAGCACAATCTCAAGCTGCATCTCTTCAGTCTCCACCACCGGACTGGTTGGCTCCACAGAGATGTACCCGGAAACGTCTTAAGCCATTGCCGTGCTGCTGGGCTGGTGTAGCCTGCTGGATCGATACAGCTCTCCTCTAATGCTGGAGCACTGGACTATTAGGGGAAGTCTGTATTACACTAACACAACAGTTCTGCGAGAAATTCAATTACTGGTTCTCGGTGGGAGAGTGCAGTAGAGGGCACACGATGCGTGCAGTTACTGGCGTGAGCTGTCACGTTAACGCACAGGACTGGGGCTGAGGATCTGCCATAGCCCTGACACGGCTCACACACACACAAACAATCCAGCCTTCATTGTTTTAGAGTTAAACAGCTGAGAGAGCTGGAATAGTCAATAATTCTTGCTCCTCCATCACTGGGCTGTGCAGCAAACACGATGCCATCAATTCTCTGCCAACAGTTTTAAGAAAACTAGAGCTCTGAGCATCTCCACTGGGAAATTAATCGGGTTCTACATCATCCATCATTTAACTGGGTCATCTCCAGCTTCCTGCAGCTGCACACTGGGAGCATCCCTCCTTCTTTTCTCTCAGATCCTCAAGCAGCCCTGTTCACCGAACCGTCACACACAGCCAGACACCAATCTGCAAGAAGCAGCACAGCTGCCACGTGCGGGCAGAACACTCTGATGGCAGCAGCCTGGTGACAGCAGGCAGAGCTGTGCCTGCAGGCCACGGGGACCACAGGGCAGGCAGCGGGCTGAGGAAAGGGCCAAGGGGTTCACTGAGCACCTGTGCTGCCACCAGCTGCCAGAGCAAGCAGCTAAAAGCCTCTGCTGCACTGAGGTTTGGTCCTAGAAGTAGGGCTGAAGGCACTGGACAGCTTCAAAACTGAACAAGTCAGTCTCGTTCATTGGTGACTTGACTGGATTCAGAGGAGGAAAAAAGGCAGAAGCAGCAGCAAGGGCAGCAAGGACCAGCAGGAGCACTTCAGAGAAGGGGGACACACCACCAGGCGACGAAGGCCCCCGCAGCAGGAAGACATCTGCCCTCGGTGCCCAACATAGGCCACTGGCAGGGCTGTGCCTGCAACATGTGGGCCAGGGGCTCACAGGGTAACTCAGCTGGGGAGGGGCTCAGGAGGGCTCCAGGACATCCTTCTGCACAACGCAGGGGCAGCTCTGAGATCAGAGCAGGTCCCTCAAGGCTTTATCCAGTCTGGTCTTGAAAACCCCCATAACGGAGGCAGCACAACCTCTCAGGGCAGCCTGTTCTACTGCCTCACGGACTGCTTGTGAGCTTCAGACCACGCTAAACACTTGAAACCAATATCTTTAATGTGCACATTAAAACCTGCACAGACCAATTGGACACTTGCCCACCCCAGTAATCACAGAGTTATTTAAACTCATGTCTGCTTTGTATGCTCCTTAAAGAATTATGATCGTAATAGTCACAAAACCATTTGAACGCATTTTTATTCCCCTTTTAAATTCAATTTCTGATAAAGTATCATTTTCACTCCCTATAATTTTATACCTGTTATGTTAGGACGTGACCAGCATCTCCAATCTCCCGGTGTTTTTATGAGGCTCCGCTGTCAGCCTGAGCAATCCTCCCTTTTCCCTTTCCCTCTGCCACGGGGACTGCTCACCTGCCTCAGTGGCTGCTTTGGAGCAAGCTGCACATACATGTGCTGTACCCCAGTGGGGTTCCCAGCACGGTTAACAGGTGGTCACAGTGCATGAGATTGTGAGGAGTGCAGGGAAACAGCTGGGAGGTTGACAAGGACCAGAGGTCAGGCAGCTCTCACAGCACAGCCTTTCACCTCTCTGCTTAACCCAACAGAGTTCACCGCACTGCACATAGCAGCAAGTGACTGCAGGGAATTAGAGTCATGGTGTTGCTTTTTTCTTTAAACGGGCCCTCATGGAAGGGAGAAAGAAAGCCAGACTCAGTGCTTTGCTTTACCTTCTGCAGCCTTGAAAATCCTCATTTTTTTTTTCCCTGCTGTTAAGATTTAATAGTGCTCTATTTTAAGGCTGTTTTCGGTCACTGCAACACATCAGCACGAGCTTCTGAACTGAACAAAACTGCCAGTACCAAACCCAATTAATGCCTGGCGTGAGCAGAACTGCCTGAGACCAAGCGCTGTGCTTCAGCCCTCGGCGTGGCAGGGGGAGCAGCACGGGTCGGACCCCAAAGGCGTGAAAGCAGAAGGCCCAGTGCTCCCCATGGGGCACTGAGAGCTCTGCAAACGGCAAAATGCAGCAGCAAGAGTGAAAGGAGGGCGATTTTTTTTCCCCTCATTGATTTCTACTATCAGTAAACATCAGGGGAAAGGAATCTGCTGCTCCTCTGTGCCACCCTGGCCAGGTTCATCCATCACACCAGGGTTACACTGCTGCCCGCACACAGCTGCAACCCACCAAGGCTTCACTCTGCATGAAGACTCAGCTCTATCAGGCCCAAGACTCACTTCCACGAAAAACTGTTTTCTGCTACCTAAGAGCTCCTAAGTGGCACCCAGGAGCCGACTTGAGAAAAGCACACAAAATAAAGCAGGATGGCAGCTGTACCTTCACGTTGACCAGCAGCTCCCACAGGTTGCGCGGAGGCATCACGATAGTGGTGTTCAGCTCGATGACGTAGCATTTATCCAGCGTTATGTCGTGATAAGCTGTCAGGCCCTGTGTTCCAAGCAGAGAAATTCACACATTGAGCCCTTCCCAGTGAAATGGGGCTGTGAACACGGGTGGAAGAAGGCTGAGATGAGGAGCAGGGCAGGACGGAGGTATTGTCCACCAAACCAGGAGCACTCTGCACTGAAGCACCCTCAACCCACGGTGGAGAAGTCCTCAGTCCTGCTCAGCATGGGAAGCACTCTCAGTGAATGTGAGTCTGCATTTTTTGTCTGCAATTTCCCTTCCCCCTGGTGCACAACCACAGGCACCAGCTCACCTGCTGCAGGCCACGTCAGTGGCCTTCATGCATTTCCCTTTCAGCTCAAAAATAAGATCATTGTGCAGACACAGGACAACAGCAATAATGGCATAAAGAACAGCGGTAGAAACAATCCAAGAGCCCCTTACTCGCTGGAAGTCGTGGATAATATCCGCGGGGTCGCTCCCTCCAAACTGAGGCACCGGGACATTGATTTGCTCGTAGTTCTCCTCAAGGTAGATCTTGACGTCCTCGTGCAGCTCCAGCTGCCCTTTGAACGGCGAATACAGCGAGTCTTCGTACAGCACGCCGCAGTGAAACACGCTCTCACGGGGAAGCTGTGGGGATGAGACCCAGCTGGAGACACAACACACATAAACTCCACACCCCACCAGCAACTACAGCCAGCACAGCAAGAAATGGATAAACCCTTTCTCAAACAGGCACTTGGGAATATGTCAAGGTCAGTCTGTTGGCCAGAAAATGTTCTCGATGAAGGTAGTGCAAAACACCCTTGTGAAATGACCATGCCTCCCTTTCTGCTAGCCGGGTCCAAAGGGAAGAAAGCATTCCCTGTGGGATTTCACAAGGGGTGAACAGGAAGGCAAACTGTCTGTGGGCTCTTAGATTTCGTGATTGGGCTGTCCACAGGCACAGCTTCCAGCAACTGCATTTTTCTGCATAATGCATGTAAGCTTGGAGCAAGCAAAGCATCACTTCTAAAGGTACTTGGACCTCGTACATGGTAAATGCACCAAGACAGAAACAGGAGCCACTGCTCTCCTGCACTCCAGAAGCACAACCCTGCTTTCACCAAAATCCCCCCACCTGGGCCCATGATATCAATACTGCTGAGTGGGAGCAGTGAGCATCCCCACGGTTGCCACAGGATTTCCAGATCAGACATACATGAGCACAAGCAATGAGGAACTGATGCAGCTGAACACAGGGACTGCAAATTGATTTGACAGCACAAATGTGTGCGGAGCAAGGATTGTATAAAGACTGCACAGTGCTGAGTGGGTAAGTGCTGGCTGCAAACCTGCACGCAGCCAGCGGTCCTGGCAGGGCTCATTCACCGAGAGCTGCTCCACGGTCTGCAGTGCAAATCGATGCTTGGGGTTCCTTGGCTAAACGCTCAGCAAGCCACAAAGCCAACCAGTTTCCTACTTAAAATGTCGCTCTGCCACGTCTCATTCCCCATGCTTTGACCCACGGCTGCTTAAATCTACAGTGCTGCCAGGCCAGTGCCTCTGCCAGGCCAGGCTCTGCAAAGCCTGCATGGAAGAGAAGGTGCTGAATTTAGCAGAGGTTGTAGGCCCACCTGCCATATCATCTCCAGCTTACTTTCCTATCCTCTGCCTGCTTTAGGCAAAGAATATTCTTCAGCAGCATCTATTTTTGTTTCTCTGTGCCACAGCCTAAAAAACCCATTGCAAAAAGCTGCTTTGCCTTGCCTGTATCCCCCTGCTCAACCCTTACAACCAGACAAGCTTTAATAATGGTTGGCCACTGACAGCAGTAACGTTGGGTTTACACGGCTGAACTTGCAGAATATTTTTATAGAGTTGAAACAAACAAAAAAAACCACAAGGGAGGGGCAGAGGGGGATTTCTGGAAGGCCCTTCCTGGCAGTCAGGATGGAGGTGAGCCCAAGCCCACCGCTGCAGTTGTGCCCCATCTGTGGTGCCCACTGGTACCACATCCCCGCCGTGCAAAGCAGCAAGCAGCAGCACAAACCAAAGGCTGAAGCAGTTTGTCTGTCTGCTCCAGGTCGAGGAGCCAACAGTCCTTCCCGACTCGCCCATACCTGTGTGATGAAGAAGTATCTGTAGACGTACATGGACGCAAAGACCAAGCCGAGGAGCAGCACCAGGAGGCCCATGGTCAAGTAGCACACCCCGCTGAGCGATGACCTCCGGCCCTGCACCACGGGGGCCTGCTCCTCCTGCAAGGCAAAAGCAAGAGTGTCAGCCAGCTGCTGCAACAGGAACCAGAGAATCACCAATATTTCATTTAAATGTGTCTGTGGCATGCAACTGAGGAACACAGGCAGGGTCCTGCAACTTGGCTTCTCTTCTGGCAGGAGTCAAACACTTTCAGTGCATTTTCCTCTCTAACCACTCCCTGCTAAGCATATAATTCATATATATATACAGACACGTGTGAACAAACCCATGTATGCTTTGCTTTCCTACCAATGGCTCAGAACAAAATCAGGCTTTGTTTCAGTGGTGATAAGGATCGACCAAAATAGGAAATTGGGGAGAACAAACAGGGATGCAGTAACAACTATCTGGCTGCTGAATAAAACTGCATTTCTTCCGTGTACTCACTTTTTTTTTTTTTTTTGGTTGAAATGCTGCCTCTGCAGCATTCTTCATGGGAAATTTTCAAGGTGGAAAGGACCATCTGTTCACTGATGCCCCACTTTCCACCCAGGAAAACGGAAATCTACCTTCAGCTGAGCAGGCAGGCAGAGGAGCGATGCCAGGGAGGGCTCCTGCAGACCCCCTCCCTCACCAGTGACCTGAGGCATTTGATTAGAAAAACACTCTCCATAACTAGCCTGAGACTGATAAAGCTGGAGGAACAGATTTAAAAGAAAAAACAGCCTCTCATATCTAAGATGCATCGCTGTTATACCCAGGCTCTCAGCAAAGGCAGAGATGCCTCTCCAGGGCAGCATGGCCACTCCTCGCGGGGTGGGACAGGTGCTGAAGCCCCAGGGCTCTGAGCCAAAGGGCTCTGGGAGAGCTGCAGCCCCAGCACACCTCCAGCAGAAGGTAATCTGAATGTAGTTCCCTCCATCCCAGCTTTAGACAGGCCTGCAGCACCACTGCCAGCTCCCTGCGCTGAAGGATCAGCTTTAATCGGGCTGTTGCCACTCCTCCAGCAACCAAAGGGATGAGCAAGCTGAAAACAAAGCATTTGAAGCTCATCTCCTCTCGTTCCCTTCCCCTCCTCCTACAGATGAGGGGTGGCAATGTGACAAGCCACAAAGAAAGGAAAATCACCGTTCCGTAGAAGTTTAAAGGTTCTCTGACACGAACAGCTCCCATGGGAAAGCCATGCTGTATGTCAAGTGTTCCACGAAAACAAATTTCCCCCGGTACTTGTCATCAGAGGAACAGAGCAGCCAGCGAGGGTGAAAGGGAACAAAAACCCTCCAAGAGAAAACCTGTGTCTGAAGAACAGCCGGGAGGGGCAAATAAGGCCTCGCTGCTGGTTGTTGGCTGGGGTGGGACCGTGCCCTGCACAGCCAAGGATGCAGCGAGACATTGCGCCCTCAGCACAACGGGGACGGGCTCAGGAGGAATGGCCGAGCTTTGTGTTTGGAGGAGGAAGCTCTGAGAGGAAGATCCTCAGAGCTCTGCCCTGGGGGTAGCCATGGTATGCCAGGAAAAGATGAAAAACCCCTCGAAATCTAAGGGAGGAGAGAAAAACCCGACAGCCGCTTTTCTGACGGAGCAGCAATGATGGCAGTGAGGTTAAAATGGCGTCGGGCAGGCCAAGGGGAACAATTAACCACGGCCCTGCCATGCGTTGGGTACAAACCAGCAGCACTGACCTCTGCTGCAATGTACACATCCTCCTCCTCCCAGACCCAAGGGCCACCAGCCTCTGCCACCATGGACAAACTGCAATCCAACAGCAACCACACGTCAGGGCAGCAGGTGTTGGGTGGAGGTGTGGAAGCAGCCAGGCCCAGCCTGCTCCTATTTCCGTCCTTTCTTGCCATAGGAACACCTGTCTCCCCAGCACAGGAGCAGCTTTCCCTTATGCTAACCTCATTACAGATGGAACCAGGCAGCGAGACGCAGGACAGGCAGCAAACAGCAGCTCACAAAGCACTGCGGGTTGTGCAGACCCAGCAGCACTGCTGACCCTCGTGGATTTCTGCAGTGGGGTAAGAAGATCAGATCTCTCTCCTGAAGAGCAGGACGTGCCTTGGAGTCACACATTTTCACCAAGGGCAAAAACCAGAATACTGACACACTCAAAAATGCTCTCTAACAGTGTTCACCAGATGTTTAACAGTATTGCGTAAGAACTCATTAGCCAGATGCTCTGCTTGCAACAAGCCACCCCACCAGCTTTCTGCCTCCAAAACGTATGGCTTTTTTTGTCAAGAGAACTGGAAAGGCTGGGGTCAAAACCATCACCAGGCAGAGGCAGGGACAGCTATTTCAGTTCAGTGAGAGGGGGCTATGGCCAGCACCCTGTGTGCTTCCCCTGTGCAACCCGTGGGAAAAGCACAGCTCGCTCTTCCTCCATATGGGAAAGCACCCATCCCTCAAGCAGAGCACCCGTGTGCCCCGCTTCAGCCCAGTGCTGTCCTGCTGGCACTCCATCCCCCCGGGCAATGCAGGGGCAGCTCTGGCACAGGCTGGATCCCCCGCCATGCTGAGTTGGCTCCGGTGTGCGGGCGCGATCGCTTTGCAGACGCTCAACCCAGCACTTGGCGGCAGGAAAGAGTTTGGGATGTAAAAAGGAATTCCTCTTCTTGGATAAAACAGGATATTCAGTGTGCTTCAGCACCCTGCCTGCCCGCGGGGCTGGCGCAGGAACAGAGCGCGGGCGGCAGATACCCAGATGGGAGGAGATGAGGTTACGCTACAGACCATTTGGTAGAGGAGTCTTCAAATTAGCCTGGGGGAAAAAACAAGTCCTGATTCAGTCTGGGGATTTTCTTCAGAATTTCCGGGCTTTCTGAGGACACGGTGAAGGGGAGCCATCCCGCCTCCCACGAGAGCCTGCGAGCATCAGTGCTGGCTGGGAGCTGCTCGCTGCCTTTTGCTCCCCAGTGCCTATGGGTGGCTTCAGCAGCATCGCGCTCGCTCTCTGCATCCCTCCCCAGCCTGCACGCAGCACTAACATCCACACCAGCAACCGGAGCAAGGCCTGTGCAGACTCCCAGTGGGACTGCCATGGCCCACTGTCCTCTGTCTTTTTGAAGAACTTATCCTTTAAAAAGAAAATACAGAAATTCTTGGAGATCCTGGGCCATTGGAAACAGCCCCAGCACAAGTTGCTAGCCACGGCCCGATGAGGTGTCATCGTCGAGATGTCTTACAAGCACAGCACAGGCTCATGAAGAGCAGGTGTTTGATTCAATCTCTTCCCGACTGACATCCTGCTGGAGATGACAAAGTACGGAAATGAAAGGTGCCATGTCCTGCCGTGCTCACTCCTGACTCACATCCGGCCTCGGCAGAGACGGGCTCAGCTCCTGCCCTTTCCCTGCTCCTTCAGCTTTTGAGACAGCTCCGTCTGCCTCCCTTTGCCAGCCGCCGCCAGGAGATCAAAACAATGCAGCGGCTTCTTTGGGAGCACAGTTAAGGGCAGGCAGCTTTTCAAGGCTTATCAGTTTTCTCTACTCCATTTCCTCCAGGATGACATCCAATTACAGAGATAGAGAAACATCACAGCCATCACTTTGCTCAGTCTTCCCCATCTGGTTGCTCTGAGATTCGAGACATTCTCCCTCCATTTTTATGTAACTTGCTGCGGGTGTAAAATAAGCACATATATCCTTAACAATCAGGTAATACCCAGCCCACAGCCAGATCTGCTCGTACACATCTCCTTGATTAAAGGATGCGTTTGTTGAGTTCTCCATGAACCATTTTTCCTGCATTTATGAAACACACAGATTTCAAACCTTTCATTTTAGACATCACAGGGCCTGATGAGCAGGGGACACAGCTTGGCAAGTGTCTAAATATACACCCCCAACAGGCAAGGGAGCTTGGAGTGACTAAAAATAGTAGACGTGATTCTGATGACTGACAAGTGAGGAGAGAAATGATACAGAGTAAATGCTCACAGGGACGCAGTTTTGAGAGAAGATCTAGCTGAAAAGCAATACAAAATGTCAGCCATCTCTAGGAGGCTGCTTGCTGCAAGGCAGCCCCCCGAGCTCTTGATGTGGAAGATGCAGCACCATAATTACAGCCCCTGCCACAGGCAGCCGTGCCTCCTCAAAGGAAGAAGGCTCAAAGCCTAGGAAACCCACATCAGAAAACCTATTGATCTTGCTGTTTACTTAGGTTTGGCAACCGAAGTCCAATACAGGAAACGGAAAATTAATTTCAAGGTCTCTACCTTCAGCATACCAAGTCCCATATCGACGGTAAAAATCAAATACTGCTTTACAGAACATAAGGACCTGCAGCAACAATAGCTCCATTGACTTCAGCTGCAAAAAAGCACAGCTGACAGCTGGTAACTGTAGTGCTGACGCAGGGGTATAAGCTGGTACGGAGCGACCTCTTGTTGGACTTGGCTTTGAGCATCACCCATGCCAGGAGAGTGAATCCCACCAAAGTCACCCCATAGGCAGCACCCTACCTGCAGTGCCAGGCACCTGGTGCCACAGCTTTGCAAGAAACAGCAGAGAGTTTGGGGATAGATGTAGGGCAGGGAGGTCCTGAGCTGCCTCCCACAGCCCACTGCTCCCACGAGGAGGCATTCGGACCCAGGAGAGCAGCCCCAGCGATGGGCAGAGCGAGCAGGGCTGGGTGGCCAGGGCTTGGGACTGGAGCTGTGGCCAAGCCAGAGCTCTGCAGAAAGGGAAGGGAGAGGCTATGTGCAGGGGAAGGCAGGTGAGAGAGGACAAGAAGGGGAAGAGGGACAGAGAGGTAAATCAGCACAGCAAAGGAAATTTGCATTCTGCATGCACATAAACATCTCCCATGTTCCAAAAATGGCTTCTTCGCCAGATGGAGAAAAAAAATCAAGTCCTGTCCTCAAAAGCAGTTATGCTTGGAGGGAGGAGAGGGAGTGAGATGAGGAGAAACACCAGGTGGCACAAAGCGAGGAAGAGTGTCCTGGCACAGACCCCCAGGGGTCAGCACTCAGCACCAGCTCTGGGAACGGGCCTGTTACCTGGGACAGGACAGGACAGCCCTTCCAGACCCATGGGCATTTCTAAGACTTTAGATCAGGAAAGAAAATAATGTGTGTACACATGCATATATATACACACACATATACATGGCACACAGTTTCCAAGGCAACTGAACCTCTGCGCTGTACTTGAGCAGTGCTCGTGCAGGGCCACGCAGCAGCATTTCCACGGAGAACACAATTGATGGCTTGTGGTCTCAAAGCTGCCTGCGAGCCAAAAAACAGGGCTGTAATTAAGAGACTATCACAGCTGAAGGCAAAAGGCTGCAATAAATGAATCTAATCGCATCGTCAAGTGACACCGCGGCACGTGACCAGCAACAAAGCCACCTGCCTCAGGAGTCACTTTGCGGCGCTGGAAATTAGAATATCAAAACCAACCACTGGCTAATTAAAACCCACAGCTTTGTTGCTGTATGACAAAGCCAGTGGGATGTTAAACACGCAGCCTAGCATGTGAGAGCTCCTGAGCACTCAGCGATCACGCTTTCCTTCTCCCCCGTCAGCAAGAGAGACGTGAACCTCCTCGTTTCTCCCTCTTCCATCCCGCTTTTGAAGCAAGGGGCTGCTGCTTCTCCCTCTTTGCACAGGGAGGAGGAATTCATTTCTATATATTATATATTTTTTGGCAGAGGCACAAGTTCCAGCTGGAGGCCTTCCAGGCTCCCTCTTCTCTTTCCTCGGAGCGCAGCCGCTCGGGGTGTTAGCAGAGCCAACACAGCCTGTTGTCACAGCCAGGCTGCTCCCACACGGCACACAGCTGGCGGCCCCAGCGTCCCACCACACAGACAGGAGTTCAGGGAAGGCTAAGCACTGGGTCTCACCAGAGTAATTACAGACAAAAGGCAGCAAGCAAGAGCAAAGCAGAGCGCTGCTCTGGGAGTGCAGAAAGCTCTTAAATTGGGGGAATGGCAAGTTACACAGAGAGACTTGACTCAAAGGTGAAAACACGCAAGTGGGCCCACACCTCACTCCCTGAAAGACCTTTGACCAACGCCAAAAACATTCAAGAATATTGAGAAACTGAGGAGGGGAATTGCCAACAGCTCTCAGCCCGCTCTCAGCGCAGCTGGGTCTCCCTCATCCTCGCAGTGAGGCGAGGGTGGCTGTCACCAGAGCCCCCAGAGCAGCCGCTCGCTGCCACTGCTCACGGCGCTTGGGGAGAAGCAGGCCGCAGGCCCGCCCGCCCACCATGTTGTTGTGTGGTGTTGTCAACAAATGCCGACAGTGATCACCTCTTCTTCTTCCTGCACCAGCACAGAAAACCATGTCAGAGCCAGCCCTACACTCAAAAATTCACCATAAAGAAACAGTCTGGTTTAACAAATAGCAAAAGTAAGGAGGAAATTTACTCTTCTCGGCTTTGTTGTTCAATCTGATTTCAGCGTGTGGCCAGGGCAGCAGGACAGCTCTGCAAAGCAAATCCAGAGGGATGGATTAAACGAAAGAAAACCCAGACCCTACCACACTGTCCTCCCTCATAGGCATATAAACATCTATGTTCCCACACGTCACCTGGGAAGAAAACACCAGCTCAGAAGCAAAAATGTATTTTCGTCTCCCTAAGTCCATCAACGAGCAGTGATCTGGTAGCACAAAACCAGGCACTGCCAAAACACTAGAACAGTCCCTTCAGAAGTTCAGTCCCTCTGGCTGTGTGCTTGGTGCTTGCTGCTGTCCAGGACCTGCCCTCATCAGAGCAGCGACGCACGACCCACAGCGTTATCCCATGCAGCTCACACAGGGAAGCTGCCTCTCGCTTACATTGGGTTCATCTGTTCCCTGGAAAACTGCTTCCTTTCAGTGATGTTTCTTAGCTTTCTGTGAGACCTCGTTCTTAGTTTTTCCAGAGGCCTCACCGTGCCCAGAGCAGGTAAGCACAACAGCTTCGTTCCACGTCAACAGCACCCACGTGCAAAGCTGCCCTGGCTTAGGGTCTCCTCCACTTTGGGGAATCTATGCCTGCAGCTCTGGAGTCCATGTCTCTTTGGTGAAGGAAAGCTACCTGTTTCCTAATTCAGCCCCATTTATAATGTTTCTGCTAGAATTAGCCGTTCCCTCTCAATCTCTCCTTCCAGTTTTAGCCAGCTCCTTCGCCACGCTCAGCTGGAATATCAAATATTAATGCCTGGACTCCAGTAAGATACCAAGCCCTGCATTCCACTAGAGCGGATCCTGTAAGAGTCCAGCGGCCTTTTTCCAGGTCAGCCCTTTTCCTTCCCGCCCAAGCACCCCCAGACCAGCGGCAGTGCTCCTTTCAGCCCACGTGGATACAGGAGGGCTGGGGAAAGGCCAGGAACAACCCAACTCCGGAGCATGGGCTGGGGCAGCCAGGAGGCTGGGAAAGCCCCAGATGGCTGACGTGCAGCCCGCAAAGGGACCACACAGATTGACAGAAGGGCTGCACGGCTCCTGCTCCGGGCAGCAAGTCCTTGCGGGAAGCATTTTCTGCCACCCAGACTAACGGGAAGTGTGTGATCCCAAGCCCACCAAAAGGAAGAGTCTTGTTGAGCCTTGGGGAACACAGAGGAGATGAAAGGTGTGAAACCAACGCCTTGTATGACTGAGCCCAACAGCAAAACATCAATATGCCCACAGGGCATCGCTGCGTGCATCCTAGAAAGCCCCCAGCCTTCATGCTCCAATCCGCTGCCGAGCTGTGCCAGTGGGGTCTGCAGGCTGGGAGAGCTCTCCCAGCCCTCCTGCCTCACTCCCAGGGCCAGCAGCCATGGCCTGAGCAGACACCATGCTCCCTTCCATGCTCACCCTCCTGGCAAGAACACAAACACCATCGCAAGCATGGTCTCAGCACAGCCTTTTCCAGAAACACAACAACAAGTCGTGCATTCTGCTTCCTCTCCCCAAAGGCTCCTGTGAAAGCATCCCCTGATGCACACAGACGTCACCTCGTCCCCACGGAGCCGTGTTTGCTGCCACAGACACGCACCTCAGGTCGGCAGGAGCAGCGCTCGGCAGCCCTGGCTCAGAGCTGAGCAGTCGGTTTGCAGGGAGCCAGAGGGGTGAGAGAGGCCTCCTCCCTCCGTCTTATCATTTACCCCTCGTGAAGCAGAAGACTTTAATGAAGCCCAGTGAATCACAAGTGCATGGAGTGTATACCCCAGAGCCACTAAAGGCACGGCAGATATATCTGTTTTCATTCCAGACTCTAAATCGGGAGTTCAATTAAAACTCACTGAACACTATTATGCATTCTAGAAGACATTTTCCAATGAATACAACAAATTATTTTACAGACTGCATAACCTCAAACTACCTTCTGCTTGAGGCTGCTGCATCCTCCCGGCTTCAATGCCAACAGGATCGTTCCTTTTAGAAGCCCTTGAAATGTTGCACTTGCCTCAAAATTGCGTGGATTTTCTGATGGAGATTAAAATTCACGTTCTTTTCAATTCCAGCCAAGCTGCACAGCACAGGAACACAAGGCTTATCACATGAGCTTGCTGTCAGCAGTCCTTACCTACTGCTTCTGGGACACGCTGCTATCGCAGCCACCTTCCTGCCCGCACATCTTTGCGTTTACGAAGCACCTGCCAAAATTCACAGGCTGCAGAACCCACCAGTGAATCATTTCCCAGCTCTGGCTCCTATTGCTGGGACTGAAGTTGTGAGATCAAAGAGAAGAGGAATGCAGAGCATCTCGTTTGCATGTCACCAATGCCATTTTGCTGCAAGGCAGCTAGAGCAAGACACGCAGGCAGGAACTACTGGCAGCAGCAGAGGGCATGGCAAGCAAGCTCCGGAGAGATGAGCTTGCAGGCTGGAGGTCTTACAGAGCAGCACACCCTCTTGGTCCAGATATGCACCACCTACACCCAAAGGACCATTAATGAGGAATCCATGTCATAAATAACCTGACCAACAGCACCAGGGGCAGGGCCCCTGCCAGCAGAAGTGCTCCCCGATGCCCTCCTGCTACCACAGCCTGCTCCTGCTCCTCTGTCAGAGAACTTCCCCACCTGCCCTTTGCTGGAATAAAGGAACTGTTGAACTCCTCGTTTTAAATTCACATTTTTAAGTTCCTTTGTAGTGCTTGTGGGCTTAAAAGAATACCACAGAGCTCCCCAGGAGCCAGAGAAACACCTCCAGCAATGGAAAGAACTCAAAATATATTGTTGGCTACTTGAGCCCATTTCATTCATCTGTCAGGACCTGAATTGGGAGAATTCCAGTTCCTGGGATCTGGCAGCACTCGTGATGGAAATAAGCTTCTGCTACTTTTATTTCTGACATTGTTATTTTAACCCTTGTTCTCATACTTTGTCAGAAGGAGCCGGGTCCTGCTCGCGCTCCCCCAGGGCCCAGCAGAGACAGCTGCACCGCAGGGTTGGTGGGACCGCAGCTCCGGGCTGCCCGCAGAGCCTGGGCTGGGGCAGGAAGGAGCCTGCTGCTTCTTCTGCTCCTAAGGAGGTGAGACAAGTCTGGGAGTCACTATGAGAACGCAGTCGGCCACGTTCCCCCCGGCAGGCTCCGAGAGGGCAGCTACGAGCTGGGCTGGGGATGTCACGCTGGCACCGCGGTCAGGAGAGCTGCGAGCAGGGCAGCGTGATGCGGGAGGGCACGGCGGTGCAGGTGACTCCATGGACTCCTCCAAAGCTGAGTGACCCCGGGGCAGCTCCTGCACCTGGGAGCTCCCTGCAGAGCTGCAGGAACAGAGCAGGACCACAGCTCCCCGTAGGGCTTCAGGTCAGGGAGATGTTAGGGTTCAATAAGTAGCCGGACTGCGTGCAGAGCTCGGTGCCCCTGTCCCTCAGGCACCCTGTGCCCAGCAGGGCCCAGGCCATGGCCCCAGTGCCCACTGCTCGCTTCCAGTCCTGCCCGACCCAGCAAACCCAGCCCCTGCGCATCAATTCCCATCTCGGGGCTGCAAAGCATCCAAAGCAGCGCGTGCTCCCATCCTTTGCTCTTCGCCCTGCTCCAGCCCCAGCGTTCTGCTCCCCGTGCCGTCTCCATTCGGAGCTGGAGCACAGCCGGGGCTGACGAACCCCCACCGCATCCAGTGTTCCACCACCACTGCTCCACGCTGAGCCCCAGAGCCCATGGACCCTGCCCCGTCCCCTCCTCCCAGAACTTGAACTCCCGCTTGGAACATCCGTGCATTCGGACACTCGGATCTCACAGGGCATCCCTTCCAGCAACCGCGAGCTCCAACCGGACCTCGGGCTCGCACCCCCCGCTCCATGCGGTGCTGACTTTGCNGGCACCGCCCCGGGGAGGCGCCGGCCCCGCCCCGCCCGCGCCGGGCCCTGAGGCGTCCTCGTGACAGGAGCTCGGTCACAGAACTGCCCGAGTCCCGCAGCGGGCATCGAGGCCAACTGGCTGCTCCGCGCAGCACCACCCAACCCGTGTCAGCGAGCTCCCGCTGCCCTGCAGCCTGTCCCCGGCTGCGGGGTGACGCTGGAGGCCCACTGATGGCTGGGACAGGTGACAGGTGCCAGCAGGACCACAGAGCGCAGGGATGGTCTCACAGCCACAGCCACCCCTCTGGAGGGATACCCACAGGCAACGGGGATCTGTTCCTGTTCCTTCTGAGCTTCACAGGCTTCTTCCCCCCAGCTGAGCAGGGCAGGGGAAAGGCCCTCAGCGTGGGTTGGTCCTTGCCAGGGGCTGTGGGGACACTCAGGGACGCACAGGGAGGAAGGCACCCGGCCACCCCCCGCCTCCAGGCCCCGGAGCAGAACCTGCCTCTCCCCGGGGATCACCACAGATGGATCATGTGTCATGGGAACAGCCCCCCAGAAAAAGCCTTTCCAGACAACAGCAGAGCACAGCACATGGGGGAAGGAGTGGGGAGCTGCTCATGCCACATTACAGAACCGCAGGATGGTTGGGCTGGAAGGGACCTCACAGCCCATCCAGCTCCAACCCCTGCTGTGGGCTGGCTGCCCCCCAGCTCCGGCTGCCCAGAGCCCATCCGTGGCCTTGGGCACCCACAAGTTCTCTGTGCCAGTGCCTCAGCACCCACTGAGTAAAGAATTTCTTCTAGCATCTAACCTAAATCTCCCCTCTTTTAGTTTAAAGCCATTCCCCTGGTCCTATCACTCTCTGCCCATGTAAGAAGTTGGTCCCCTCCTGCTTACAAGCTCCCCGCAGGCACTGGAAGGGCACAGCGAGGTCTCCCCAGCGCGTTCCCTTCCCCAGGCCACACAGCCCCAGCTCCCTCAGCTCAGCTCCAGCGGGGCTGCAGCTCTGAGCTGTGGAACGCAGGGCACTGCCCGGCTGTGTGCACTGAAGGACCCGCACAGCAAGGAGCTGAGAACAAATGCTGATGGTTTTGTTAAGGCAACAAAATGAGGAGGAAAAAAAAACATGAACAAAACCCTCTCTGCCTCTTGGGCGGACATAGGCAGTAAGGAAAGCAGCAAGCCGTCAGTGCTGAAACACAGCAATACCCCTACACTGATTTTATCCACTTCAACATCGCATTTGTTTATAATAAAGTCATTATGAGCATTTGCTTTCGATCCAGAAGGATTCATTATGTGACCGAGTGCTTCACATCACGTTACGAACCGAGCCACTGAGGAATTAGTGCAACATTTGAGTTGCAAAAGGCACCTTTGGCAAGGGTTCAGAGCTGACTCACAACAACAGCGGCGCGCGGTGCTGAGCTGCCGTTGCCTGGGGCCTGCACCCCACCGCACGGCAACGCAGCAGGACTGCGAGCTGCACCGCGCAGAGACACGGGGCAGCATTTCCAGCACAGCTCAGAGCTGTCCGTGTGGTGCTGAGCTTCTGCCCTCGGGAACATTGCAGCCAGAGCCAAACATCTTGCACTGAACATGCAAAACAAGAGATGCCAATTTCTACCTGCAGTAATAACGCTTACCCTAAATGACAGAGCTGGACGCAGCCAGGAGGCACCCAAACAGGAGCAGAGGGTCAGAAATCCCCGTGCCCTGCTCCACACCACCCAGCAGCTGTCCCTGCCTTTAGGGTTGCTCTGGCTCTGCTCTGCCTGGTGCACAGCTTTCAGCACAACGCTATGACACACGGAACGCTCCGCTCTCATCACAGAGAATATATCACAGACATAAACCCAGCTGAGGGAAAAGTGATGTGAAATCCCTCAGTGCATCTGGAAAAGCAGTGGATGAAGCCTGATGCACAAATCTTTGAAGTCAAAAGATGCAGAAAACTGGGTTTTCCTCTTTCCGTTTGTGGTCAGCGTGCCTCCACCCCCCATCCCCAGGCAGCCCTCTGCGGGGCTGGTGGGAAAGCCTGTGGTCAGGAGAGCAAGGAATGCTCACAGTGTTTGGGTCATTTGCAAAAGAAACAGAAATAAGCCCAAGCCCTCCGGAGTCCATCGGGGCTCCTGACAGCACTTGATGATCGATTTTTGCAGAGGCAAACAAAGCCAGAGGCAGCATCACCCCACGCCAAGTCAGCAGCAGAGCACCCGGCGGCCGTGAGATGCAGGTCAGGTGCTGCCTGCCACGTACCGAATCAGCCTGGGTCTTCTCTGGAGTAAAGAATTCATTTCCTCTTTTGAACGGGCAGCAGTACTGATCCAACATGCGGGACTGCCATCAGAGCGCGTCAGGGGCCCTGCACACAGCTCGGAGGCAGCAGCCTGCCCGCACCAGGCCCCTCACCCCCAGGCAGGAGCCCCAGCCGATGGCCCGCTGCCCTGCGTTGATGGGAACGTGCCCCGAACAGCCTACAGCTGCAGCACTTGTGAACAGAACTGGATCCTGGTACTGATTTTTATTTTACCACAAACAAAGTTGGCAGTACTGGTAGGGAAGGCAAGTTATTCTCCAAATCCACGGCATGTAGGCTTGTATTTTAAAAATGTATAGGAACACATCCAAATGTTTACAACATGAGTCACATCAGAAATCCAACACTTCAAGCATCTTTACTTATTTAATGTCTCAGTATTTAGCAACAGTCACGGCCGTGTCATCCCGAGGCATCTCCTGATTCCAATTACATTTCTGGATAAATGGCTTCCTTTGCAAGTATGAAGGAAATCCACCCTCCTCGCCCTATGCCAAGTTTCAGGCTAAAAGAATCTTTCAATAGGAAATCTCCTCCAGCTGTCAGCCCCTCAGTCTGAGGCTCGGAGGATAAGGGCTGACAGTGAACTCCAAGCTTCCCATCCAACACAGCTTAAACGTTTGGACTGTCCCCTTGCAGAGGAGAAATGACATGCCCGTCGTGAAACGCCTCGGCCAACTCTTCTGTCACTTCCATTATTAAGCAAGCAGATTTCAGTTTAAAACTGCCACCTTGCTGACTTCATTAAAGCCACCTGATATTTTATTAGGCCTTGATAACAGAGTTTCCATCTCTTGCGTGTAATTAAGTTGAATCCCAGGAACAATTTACTTGACTGATCTTTCATTAAGCGTAGCAGCGTGATAGCACTTCTGAAGTAATGGATCTGTGGCAATTCTATAAACCCTTGTTACAGAAACTGTCTGCTACCTTGTCTCTTTTCACCTTTTAAAAGTGTTCAACTTCACCTAGAAAAAAATCAAATGATTAAAGAGAGAGCATGAGAAAACTGCCTGAATATATGCCAAGCCAGCCAGAATCTGTTTGTCTTTTACTGCGCTGCACCTGCTTCGGAGTTCAGCCTGCTGTATTTATAGCCCATAACTATATCAGGCTGGAAGAAGATGTGAATTTTGAAGTCCTTCAATCATTCTGCTTTTCCACTGCAGCTCCAATAAGGGTTTGTACTGGATAGCGTGCTGTAAAAATGAACAGAGCTCAGTAATGGGCTGAAAGTATACTTTCATTTTCCTTTCCTTTGCCACACTGGTAACAGATTGGCTGGGTAGAAAGCACAGACACAGGCTGGGCTAAAATATATATATATATATATAACAGTCACTCCTAAAGGGATAGACTACAAAAGGGAGGATGCACTGATGGGTTTTGCTGCTCTCTGTACAGTCTACTTCTAGTTATCCCAAATAATTGCACGAGGCAAAGAAATTACCTGCAGCCAAAGGCAGAGAATCAATGCAGCAGTTTCCAGGGAAAGTCACAGTGCTCATCTGTAGCTGAACAGAGCAGAACTTGCTGCCATTTCTCACAGTGCACGCTGTGCCCAGCTGGGCAGGCATGCCAGTCCCCACTCCAGCTCTCACGGGGTGAGCCTTTTGTTTCTTCTCTCCTCTCCTTGGAAACAAAACTGATGGTTAGGCAGCAGCGGGATGCATTAGGCCACCAAGGAAGGTGAAAGGAAATTTATTACCATTATATACTTCAAAATAAGAGGTAATTTTCACCTAATAGTAAGAATTATCCTGAATTAGTCTCACTCCTGGAAACAAGCAGGCCCCAGCTACCTCAGATGTCTCTCTTTTATAAACTCTAGTCTACAAGAGGCTAAAACTTAGCATCCTTCAATCAGTATCTAAAAAAAAAAGTATGCATAATTCAGAAAAGGACGCACAATCAATTTGACATGAACCTCTACATTCAATCAACCACTGTGGTGGCCAGAGCCAGGGTGCTTGATAACATTTGGTTGCCAGCTGTCACACCAAAAAAACCCCAACAGGTATATGTGGAAAAGTGGGGAGGGATGGTGAGAAAGGAAGGGAGAAGGTGGCTTGGAGACAGCACCCTAAATACCCAGTCTGTACTTCACGTCATAGGGAAAGCAGGGAGCATACCTGAGACAACAGATTGCCAGAGCTGTTGCACAGCTTATATTTTGTATTATTTAGAAGGAATTTTTCTATAGAGGGACCCACTGGAAACATGCTAGGGGCTCCATAACTCAGAATACTTTGATAAATGCTGCACTTCTGGAAAGGCCATAATCAGCAGGGAGGGCATTTGAGTTGGTGGGAAAGCACTACTTAAAGCACAGGGTATAAGCCTGAAATCTGAGGAAGCCCAGGAAGCAGGAAGGCTTTACTTCTCACCTTTACATTTCAATGCAAGTGTTAATGTGAGTTACAAACAAAAGCCACAGAAAGGGAACGTAGAGGAGATGCTGGTTCAGGAAGATGAAAGATGGGATGGCTTTAGGTCGTGCTGTGGCACGAGGCAGCCAGGGGTCTCAGCCCCACAGGGCTTAGCTCCTAGAAAAAGCTCTATCCTTCCCCAGATCCCAAAGAATTCCAGGGAGGGACCCTCAAGCACAAGAGGAGACGTAATCTGAGCTCTTGCTTTACCCATTCATTCACCTCATTTCCAGTCCTGTAATTAAGAACTGGACTTGTCTGATGTAGAAAGAGGGCAGTTGATGTGGAAAAGCATAGGGCATGTGTCTTCTCTGGAAGCAACACATTGAACCAAAGCCCCCCCTTCCTTCCTGCCAGGGACCTCCAAACTAAAAGAGTGGAAAAGGATGATCTTGGGAGGCTGGCTGACTCCCCCTCACCTTAAAGACTAAAATCATGAAGTCATTAGGGCTGGCAGATCTGACAGGTGCAGGTGGGTGTTCCCTTGTAAGGAGCTCAGCAGTGTCTGAGCCAGCAGACTCACCACGTGCAGTTACTTAGTGCAGATGCAGCATAACACCAGTCTTGGACGTGGGGAGCAAAGCACCATTGACTTCAGTTTCTACGGTGTCAGGTGCCTGGCTCCAAGCAAATCCACCTGCAATTACAGTCTTGGGTGCAAGGCACATTTTAGTCAGCTACAGAAGGGCCAGGTTGTTTCGAGAGGAGTGTATTAGCCTACGCCAGCAGCCCCCAGTTTTCACCAACTCATGCCCATGAGGCAAGCAAGCACCGTCCTGTGAGCAAAGGCCTCCCCACCTGCAGGCCTCAGTACAAGTCTCTGCCACGTCGCTTGCCTGCAAACCGCAGCCTTACAATGTACTCACAGCCAGCTAGGGCAACAGCAAGCAATCCGCCACCTCTGTGACATGAGCTGATCCCTTACCACAAGCCGAAGAAATGCTCCCAGCCCTCCACAGCACCGCAGAGCTGATCGGAAGCATAAAGCTCAAGAGCAGCAGTTAGATCAGTTTCAGTGAGCATTAGACACGAGGCTGAACACACAACGATCTGAACCAATCGATTCCTGTTTTCTTTTTCTTATCTCTTGGTTTTCCTTTTCTTTCAAGCCAGCAACCAAATGAGCCAGAATAGTATCAGCATCCTCAGTATCTACTTCAGGGCTTGCTACGAGTGAGCGAGCGTGCTCAGCCCGAGTAAAACACTTTCTGGCAAGGGCAGAACACGCTGAAGAGAAAAGAGCATGACACCGAATATCACCAGCAGATCTCCAGAAGATACCAGGCAGGGAAGAAGGCAAGAAGAGGTGGTCTCTCTCCAGGAGCGTGGCTGTTGAAAGCTCAAAGATAGACGCTGTGGTGTTTTGTGACAGCCATGTCCCTCTGAAACGGCTCTGCTCTCTCTTCAAACAGCAGATCTTGATGAACACCTCAAGGTTTTACGTTATGTGCTTGGAAAATTACCATTATCTTGAGCCCAAGAGGGATGAAGTATCACAGAACGCCGTAATACTATTAATAATCCTTAGGAGATGGAGACTTGAATATTAACTGGCTGCAGGACTGAGCAAGAAAGAGTCTGAATCTCCTTTCCTACCTCTTTTCCTCTTTTGTCTTTATTGAAATTTGTGCCTGCTGCAAGGTCATTGCCCAAAGGCTCCGTAGATTTTGGACTTTCTGGGGTTTTTTTGCCTTTGAACCTGGTGCTGAAAATATACATCAGAAAAAGAAGCAAAACAAGAGCATCAGAGCCATGGCCCACGTTAGACAAACATGCAGACTGAGAACCCACGCCAAACAACTCCTTGTACATCCTCAGTTTTGCCTTCCTTTTGGGGGGATAACTCAGTGAATAACCCTTTTGTTCAGATACTTGGGAAATTGCCTTTACCTTGTTTGTCATACCGAAACCCACTGCAAACTGGATCACACAGGAAGAATCTGCCATCCCTCCTAGCAACACACCCCTGACATAATTAGTACCTAACAAAATTTCTGTAGTGCGTGGCTGACAAAGGGTTTTCAGTGCAAGACACAGGGATGCTTTTATTTATAGCACCAACACCTATTATACAAATTCAAGCTCAGAGTCAGCAATTGGCAGAAATTGATCTCGCCTTTGGTATGGAAGCGTCCCCTGTTTTGCAGCACAAATGAAAAGCCAAAGCAAGCAAATCCAGCCACATTTATTAACTGCAGTGCTCCTGTTCAGAAGGCCCCAGGGACAAAGGAACAACGATGAGATTTAAGAGGTCCTTCACCAAAAACAGTGTTCTTTTAAACCCTGAGCATGGACATCTACATCCAGGGCAGCCGACTTCTCTGAACTCAGAGGCCTCCTGACTCCGAGGCCAGCTGCCTGTGCACAGCACTCAGCAGGGCCTGGTTAGCCTCACCTTCACCCTGCCCTCACTGGAACTGCCTGGTAGGCAGATCCATGAGCCACTTCAACTCCACTGTGAGAAGAAAAGGCGTACCAACATTTATTCTGGGTGTTAAATGATGGGAATCATCTGCCCGCTCCCCCCTCGTACTCACCTGCTGAAACACATTCATGTGTTAAAGAAGCTGAAGACAAACACTTGGTCTAGGAACCTTCAGCTTTCTGTTGCTTCAGTTCTACATAAGCATAAACCATTCAATATAGGGCTAGAAGCATTACCTACTCCCACCTATTACAGTTGCTCACTCTTCCCTTATTTCTGTTATTTGCTATCATAGACAACTTTAAAGTGAAAGTACAATAAATTCAGCTGACAACATGGAGCTTTGGTTTATCTCCCAAGGGATTAAGGAAAAGCAGCTGGCTTTCCACTGGGGAAAAAGAGGGTTTGTAGCTACTCACCCCTATTTGCAGTGCCTGGTGCACTCACTCATGTGACAGGGCTCCAGCATCTGGGCCTTGTGATCTTACTGACCAGGAACGGAGACCGAGGCCCCTCAGAGAACCCAGCCAGGGAGGATGTTTTTCCAGGACGCTCACCCTCAGCCAACTTGCCAGAGTAACCATCTGCCTCCTAAAGGACTGAGGAGGGAACATTTAATGGTGAAACATTTAGAAGAACAGGCTGCAATGAAACCTCTCTCGAACACACACACAATGTGGCTGCTTCCTCTAAAACCGGCCTCATCTCACGTGACATGCAGGGCAGCTGCCCCCTGATTAGAAGGGACGGCTTCATTAGGTCAACTGGATGCCATCACAATTAGGAGGCAACAGTGCCAGTGGATAAGTAACAAAAATATAATTAGATTAGCTTTAATCCAGCTAATTACAGGGGCTGGTATTCATACTGCCAAAGCAAGCTGTCTAAACATCTCCTTGTCCCCATACATTCCTTCACACTTTCCTTCCCAGGGGCGATGGTGACCCAAACGCAGATGCCCAAACCATGCTGCAATCTGTTCCTCTGTCCGCCTCGTCTTTGGGTATGGAGCAGAGAGAAGCCTTTGTGTACAGAACGCTCTCCAGTGACAGCCTCCATGTCCCTGTGTTTCTGTCTTCAAGGCCTGTTAACTTGTATCCCTTCCCAACAGATTCCCCTATTCCCAAGGGTTTGTAAGCTCCTTTAATCCTAAATGTACTGGCTGTGAGGTCAGGTGGACAGAGCTGGTCCCTGTTCTGCCAGCGAAGAGGCAGGTCAGCAGAGCACTTAATGAGTCTTGTTAACGTCCAGAGGAAATACTTCCAGGTTTAAGATTACAGCTGAAGTGCCACGAACATATATTCTTCTCAGGCTTTTCCAAAACATCTAAACCAGTCCCATCAACAGCTGCACCGCCAGGCTGGTTGACTGTGCCAGGAGCAGACAAACATTCCTCACTGGGAGGGGACAGCAGAGCACTCTTTTGATCATTTCAAGCGTGACTGCACCGTCTGGGCAGGAGGTATTTCCATAGCCTTCCTTCTGGTGAAAGGGCTGCCTGATTCCACAGCTCCCCATTTACGTGGGGATGTGTCTTGGTGAAGTCCTTGGTGCAGACGCTGGCCCTGCTCCATCTCCACAGGAAGCCCAGAGTGCTCTGGGTGAGCGGGACAGCAAGTCAGCAGTCTCGTTTTTAATCACTCAGGGTTTTGATTTCATCACTATTCTTCCAGATTTGTATTTGTTCCCTGTAAAATCTTCCCAAGAGCAGACAAGTCAGCAAGGTCAGCTTACAGAAGACATATCAGTTTGTTTCCCCACAGATCATAACACATTGCTCCTGCGCCACCCTATTCTGCCAAGAGGAGCCGAAAAATCTCTCTAGCATCAAGTACCAGTGTGTATGAATCTAAAAATCTTCTACTGTCTGTATTGGCCAAGAGAAAAAGATGAGACACCGAGGGTAATGGACTAAGGGAAGAGGGACACAACAAAACATTTACTTAAGAGTCTCATGTATGTAAATATTTTTACAGGGCAGCAGACAGTTACAGGGAGACAGAAGATACAAACACTTTGAAACACTCCCGTTTGCTAAAATTCAGATTTGATGAGTAATGTTGCCTTTAGGTTACTATGGCAGCAAGATCCATCCCCTAGGTGACCAAGCACTAATGATGTCAACATTAACCTATCCCCACACTCAAACAGAGCACACGTCACCGCACTATCGTTTCTTGCATGGTGCTTATCTCCATACCAGCAGATGGACAGTGACAGACCGTATGGACCATCTCCCTGAGCAGAGAGCTTTCTGGGCAGCATCAGCTCACACTGCCACGGGGCAGCAGCTGGGTGAGAGCTGGGCATCCGAGGCGTCCAGTGTGCACCATCCTGTTTATTACCAGAGTAAGAAGCGGCAACAGAACTTGCACAGAAGCAAATTCTTGAATAAAAGGCAAAGTTTCTGATGAACAAAGAGGGCACTTAACATATAAGTAGGCCTGAAGTTCACAAAAAAAACAGCAGTAATCTCTTGGAAAATGAAGGGGAAAGGTCTTCCCCCAAATCTGCATCCCTTTTGGGAAGTCAAACACTCCCTAGGGAGCACTAAATCCAAAAAATTTCCAAAAATCACTATGTTAGTACACTGAGATCACCTATTCCAAACAAACCTGTGCCTTCTACCATTTAAGGCCTTGTGAGCACGCTGCACAGCAGCAGTTCATGAGCCAGCCCTGGCCCACAGCTGAGGAGAGCTGCAGCAGGGAGGGGGCCTGTGCCATACCTCTGTGACAGCCCATCCCAGCGACAGCTGCTGCATGGTTCCACTCCTGCTGTGTAACTCTGGGTATCCAACACGTTCACAAGTACAGACGTGTTCATTTCTGACCAAACAACACATCACTTCAATTACAAAGAAAGATTAAACCGGAGTCTCCTGAAACATATTGACTTTTAGGTAACACTACACTATAGGTAGCTTCCGCAGTGTAAGGGGATTTTGGCTGACTGGGTTAAAGGGAATGAAATGGAATGGGATTTATTTTTCCTTTTGTTAAAGGCTGCCTTTGTATCACATTCAGAAATTAACTGAGGTAGAAATTTGTTTCCCTCCACTTTAATAAGAGGGCACGACTCATTTATTTCTGCATTTTGCTTTAAATATCCTGTCTTTGTTGCATTTTGCTTTGTTCAGCTATTCTATCCACTGCACACAGCACCTGCTGTAATGACACAGGAGCTGAAATTGGTTTTCGGTGGCTCTTTTGCCCACTCCACACCTCTATCTTATCAACAGCGAGCCCTGACCTTTACCCATCGCTTATTTCACTTGCCAGCACAAATTCTTGCCCCCCCCTAAAGACAGTGTTTCTTCTTGATCACACTTTCCTAGATAGTAAGAGATTACACTGTCTTGACAAAACCAAAAAAATACACCCTGCTTTTTCAAACCTTTCCCATACCAAGGCACACACGGATTCTGTGCTGCAGCTTCAATTTTCACAAGGAGAGAAAGCTCTTACAGCTTTGCCGACACTTCAGTAGCTTGGGAAAACTCCTCAGCCCAATTTATTTGTTTGAAATCTCTTTGCTTCCTTTTGTTCTGACCATCTTTCACTGCCTATTGCCCCATGTTCCTTACGTTAAGTAAAGACCGTGGTGTCTTCTACTGCTTATTTAGACGTACATTGAGCAAAGACCACGATAAGCCAGGCCCATCGTAACTTGGGAGAAAAAAAAACCTCTTCCTGATAAAGCCAGTTTCCTTGTCTGTCTCTTACTGGCTGGGGATGGGGTAACACCAGTGGAAGAAAATGAGCTCAAACAAGTCCTAGATCTGAGGAGATAAAAGACAAACTTCAAAGACAAAGGAACCTTGGGCAGATGAGAGAAACAAGAAGCATATTTCTACAGCAAAGGGTATTTTACAGTGAAGTTAGCCAGGGACAGAAGATGCTATGAGAAAACAGGGACTCTCTGTTCAATCAAAGACATCTGCTGGCAGAGGGCTACTGGGCCCTGGAAGCTTCAACCTCAACACAGAGAGCACTTGAGCAGTGGAAAACAAAAAACAGGAGCACAGAAATGAATAACATGTTATTGTTTGATGAGAACTGTACATGCTTTGTTGTGAATAAAAGCAGCTTGAAGTTTGCAAAGCTTTTATATCTGCTTGCTTCCCTCACAAAAAGGCCCTCTGGAGGTGAGCCGCCAAGCCAGAACACCCAAGGGCTCCCACCTTGTTCCAAGGAGAGCGTGGAGCTACCAGGGGTTCAGGTTTGGCCACAGCTGTGAGGGTGAACCAACAGCAGCAAAGCCCAGGCTCCATGGGAGAGAAACAGCAGGACACCCCCTCTCCCCCGATTTGCTGATAACAGAAGTGTCACTTTGAAAAGTTCAGATAAACTAACACAGGTGAACAGTACACAGAATCACAGAATCACAGAACTGCAGGGGTTGGAAGGGACCTCGAGAGATCATCGAGTCCAACCCCCCTGCCAGAGCAGGTTCCCTACTGCAGGTTTACATACACATCTATGTAGTTAGCTTGCCAAGAAACTCTCCACTTCTTTTTTTTTTTTTTTTAAATTAATTATGAATTGGACACCTACCTGTGCAACCTGCTCTAGGGAACCTGCTTTGGCAGCGGGGCTGGACTCAATGATCCCTCGAGGTCCCTTCCAACCCCTACAGCTCTGTGATTCTGTGAAATAAGGTCTAACTTATGCATCAACAGTCCCCTTCAGCCAGAGGGCTGTATATCCAAGGTCAGCATGTCTTTCTGGACAACTGGGTAACTTTAATGAATAACTGAATTTTAAACAGAGAATTTAATCAAAATGCATCACTTTGCCTGAGAAAATATACAGCACTGGAGGCATTATGCAATGCTGCACTGGGTGCAAAGATACAAGATAAAGTGCATGTGGGGCTTGCATATCCCTCTGCATGACAACTTCTTATTACTTTCTGCCTTTTCAAGTACATCTTTATATTCATATATTCAGATAAGACAACACACTAACCAAACATTCAGATCTGCCAACAGCTGCTCCAGTGGAAATCCTGCCAGGACGCGATTGCACTGCGGTCAGCGGTTCAGAAACGAGATTGCCTTCAGTGAGTGCTGGGTTGGTCTGTTCCACAGCAATGCTGAAATGCTGAGTGCTTCTTACTCTGCAACCCTGAGAAACAAAATGGGTCCTAAATGCTGCCATCCACTTTCATCTTTATCACTCTCAGAAACAAGATGCAACAACAGGAAAAGTCAGCAAGAAGTTCTTTTGTTTCCAGCTGCAGGGGCAGCTTACGGTAGCACCTGATAGGCAGTAATGGAAAGCTTTACATTTTGTGTAATTATAAACAAGAGAAACTATGCATCTGTTTCTTTGTGGGGAAGGCTCTCATTACAGAAAACCCAAAACTCAGGATACAGCTCTTTGACCTACAAAGGAAGGGGACTATTTTTTTCTCCTTTTTATAATGCATAGAGGACATGAAAGGGTTGGGTTTGTTTGTTTGCTGTTTGCCTTTTTTGCAGTTCTTTCTTATTCTAAAAAGAACCTGCTGCTGTTGCTTCTCTTTTATATTAAAATTTCAAGTCTTGCCCAGAAGAAAGGCTCTGAGGCAAACAGCAAAGACATGCACAAGTCAGCATCAAGCACAATGCGAGGCCATTTGGTTAATGCCCATCTTGCACTGGATTCTCAAGGCTGCACATGGAAGTCCAAGAATGTGAGGATTCAAAAACCAAACTAAACCAAACCTAGTTCAGCTGCTAGTACTTTCAAATTGGCAAAAAGATGTGTATCACTAAATTGCTAATGGTGATCTCATGGCAGCCTGCAGCCCCCTCACAGGGAGCGGAGGGGCTACATGATATCACCTACTACTGCCAGTCCGTGGTGTTTCCTGCCCAGAAGCCTGAATTTTTCCCAGGATGCCTGCTAAATTGGGCAATGCTTCCATGAATAGGCTTTAAGTTACCTTTTGAAACAGGCTTGAATCCCAAATTCTTTTTCCTGCTGAAGGCAACAGTACTTTCTCAGTCAGCTGGTCTGAGTAGAAAAGCAGCAGCCTTTTTTTGGGAGAAGAACTGGAGACTATTATTTCTTGTGCATCAATAGAACTAACTTAACAGTCAAGTCTGCTGTACCTGTAAAACTGCCAGATAATTTTCTCCCCAACATTCTTTTTATAGAAAGAGGAAATTTTTTTCTCTTCCACCCTGGTTGTTGGTGAAACTATCTGCTAAATATATACAATGTATGTATCTTTTTATTTGTAAAGCAAACACTTTGCACTTGGAAGTCACTAAAAGGAAGCAGAAATAGCACACCTGACCACATTTTGTTGGTTTCTTTCTCAAGGTAGAACTGATCTTTCAAAAGTGAAAAATGATTATAACTGTTTTCCCTGCTCTGCATGTATGTTTTTGGTGGATTGCCCAATGCACGTAGAACCAGGGATGCTGACTGCCTGCTCACGTTCTCAAATTCACGTAGCTATGGTGCCCTAGTTTGGATTGAGTGAGACATTATACCCTAAGTCACTCTCTGCTAAAGCCTGCTAGATATTTTCTGGCATCAGGCCTTAGAACTGGAGCTGACTGGGAAATTTCCCATAGGGAAGAACTGAAAGAAAATTCTGTTTTGCAGTAAAAGGTAACTTTCAATGGGGAAAAAAGGTTTTTTCTGCCAAAAAAGTAATTTAAATAAAGGTAGGTATTTCCTAGTAAATCCCAGATGCTTTCCGAGCCAGCATTCCCACTCCTGTTTGCACTTTTTCCTCCCTGCTGCAATCTCCTCCTCCCCAGTCTCTTTCAGTTCCAGACATCCTGCAGGACAGCATCTTCATTTCTCCCAACTCTTCCTGTCTTAGCCCCCACCTCCATTCCCTCATCCTCTGACCATGACTCCCACCCCAGTAACATATCTGCTGCCTGCTGCCCCTCCACAGCTCCACCTCAACACTTGCAAGAGTCCCAGTTCTCTCCTTCTCCCCTTTCTGATTCCTTTGCTTGTTGCTTTCCCATACCCAAAGGCTCCCTGCACAGAGGCAAAAGCTCTGCTTGGCAGCAATGAACTGGGCACTGTGCACACCCAGAGCCATAGGGCCACCTGCATGCTGCTCCCCACCTGCAAGCCTGGCACAGGGGACAACAGGAGACAAACCCATTGGAAAGCAGACTGCCTTCGGTCCTCTGCTCATAGAGCAAAAATTTCTCCTACAGCTGAATGCTCCCAAGCTTGGTTTTTGCTCATCTCTTGTTACATTACAAACAAAGCGAACCCAGTCGAAGGGATACCATCAGCTTACAGGGGTTCCCAGCCATAAGCACAGGGAACATCTCCAGACTCAAAGTCATCTGTAAAGTGGGAATAATGCCCTGCTTGGACAATGAACTCAAGTTAAACTGACTCTTTCACATTCCTCATGGGCAGGGAAGGGGGTGATCTGAATCACATTTAACTGATGTCTTTTCTCCTAGGACAACTAATTATTTGAGCTCTGGAAAAACTGAAATCATCCCATTTTCATCTGCATCAAAGCACCCCAAACCATGGCCATGATCAGGAGAAATAAAAGCAGCTACAGGCTTCTGTGCAGCAGGTTTGCCACGCTATCTTTTGCGGACAGCTGCTGTCTGTCAGACTCACTGACCACAGTGGACATTTCAGAGCCCTCTCAGTACATAAGATGCAGCCACATGGCAGACCTTTGTTTTTCCAGCTAATGCACGTCTAGCCGGACACCACCAACCTACATAGCCCACAAGAGACTTCCTGGACAGGACTGAGATGTTTCAGAACCCAAAATTGATGTCACCACAAACAAGCAGCATCTGGCCCAAACCCAATCCCATGCCCTCTGCAACTGTAGAGGCAAAAAAAGACAGACAAGTACCTAAACTAGCACAGGAATCTTCTTCAAGGTATGAAGAACATCAGGCCAGAACTGCCAGTCCTCCAGAGATGCCTTCTCACTTGTCTTCTGCCTCCTACGGGTAAAGGCTGCACTGTAAGATAAGGGTGATCAAATTAAGACCATCTCGTGGCTGTCAGAGGATTTTTGACCCTTGATTTGTGGACCTTTTTCCCCTAAAGAAAGTAAAATCTCCTTGTACAAGGAATGTAAACCTGCAGATTCTGCAGGCCTTTCAGATGCAGACCACACATCTCCTGCAGCTCAGCAGCTAAAGGCTGAAGGACCTCACTCCAGCACATTATTACTGCAGACAGCACTACTCCCACCAGCCTTCAGACAGCACAGAACTGTGGCAGAAGATGAGGTTGGAGGTGTGGAAAATGCTGGCACAAAAAGCAGTTTCACTCATTCATCAAGTGACAGAGGCATCACCACCCCCCAGTGTCCAGAACAGCCTTCGGATCAGGTCATGCCAGTCAGCTGTCTGGGCAATGTTTCAAGCTCATCTGTCCCTTTGATGTACCAATTTACACACTGTTTGATTTGCAGTTGCCTTTTTTTTTTTTTTTTAAATTCTGAGCATGCTAATGAGTAAGAACACAGCAGTCGAGAGGAACTGAGTCTGGCTGAGATATTTCCCTCACATGCAAATTGCAAGGGTCACTCTGAACCTGGGCACTGGGGGCACACACTAGTCCTTAAGCCTGTCACCTCCAGCAGTGGTGCAGCAAATCAAACAGCTGCAGCAGAGTTGGTCTTCTTAGGACTAATGGACTGAGGGAACAGGAAATTGAAGATCTCATCTCCTCTGCTGAGTTCAGAAGATTTAGTGCAGATTGCTGTCCCGCCACAGGATGATACAGATGCAATCTGTGGTAACACCCTGCCAACTACTTCTGGATCAGGAGGAAGGAGACTGTTCCAGCCACCTCCCTACAGCAGGGAGATGTCTGACATGGCTGCAAATGCCCACTCACTGACAGAGCCTGTCATTGACACAAGAAACAGAAATACAAAAGCAACACATCCAAACAGGCAGCATTTCCAAAGCAGAGGTGAAACACTGGCTGCTCTGCAAGCCCAAAAATAACCCCCAAGGATTTATTTAGTGCCCACACAGCTGTGTGTAGACATTGCTAGCACCTGGCTTGCTGTTATCACCTGGTCAACCAACCTCAGTGCCAAAGCTGTGGCACCTCAATCAATAGTAAAGCTCATCCTAGTGAAACTGGTCCTGCTGCTCCCAGTTCTCTCCAAGTTACCATCAAAATTCCTGTGCACCCAGCGCAGCACTGTGAGCCCCACGTGCTGCAGTCATCGCCCACTCTCACTTTGTCCATTTGCTATTTTCCAGTCAGATGCAGATTTGGGCCCACAGGAAACCACACACTGCCTGCAGCAATGACATTGGATGACAAACTTTAGCATTGGGAAAAATTATTAGACATAAATAACTGCACTTCTTGTATGAGACTCTGCAATTAGAGAACATTTTCCACATATTCTATAGAGCCCCTTGGAAGAGGGCTGAGAAGACAACTAGCAGAAACTGGCAGGGATGGGCAACCGTGGAAAGAAGTGATTTGTCACAAAGACTGGGGCTTTTTAAGTGAAGAATCAGACTCTGTAAGAGAGGGATTAAGTAATGGAAAATAGTGCTGCAGAAAATAATCCTTTATAGAAATACATATAAATCCAGGAGCAAGGAGTGGGAGCACCAGAAGAGATTAAGATGATTTACAGACCATCATCTCCCCAGACCAGAAATAGTTCAGCTAACGTTGAATTAACAGTTACCTGAGCCAAAGACAGGCAACAAACCTGCTGCTCGCACTGCAGTGCTATTATAAGAACTCTGCTGCAAAACCTGATCTTTTCTGACCCTTTGCATCACTGCCCTATCTTGCTCCTCATTCCCTTCTGCTAGAGGTTTCTTTCTGCTGTGGAGGAAGGACAGTGTGGGACGAAGCTGGGTCGGGAGAGCCAGGAGCCTGCAGGGCTGCATCCACGCAGGGGGCAGCAGCTCTCCTGCCCAGGGAGGAGCTGGGGCAGAGCCCACACAGCAATAGCTCTCCTTGAGTGTTACCTAACAGATTTTTTCCAAAACCAGACTGCACTTTGCTGTTCTTTCTGAAGAGCAATCAGCCAACTTAAATATCAGTACATTTGCTAGCAATACCTACGTTTTGCAGATCTTTATTAGCTAAAGAAAGACTTGATTTTTTTTGGACTAGGTCTTGTAGAACTGCCAACAACTTGCTGTTCTCATGAATTCAACCTACTTGGCTTTTTCACATCCAAACCTTACACCAAAGCACACTACAAGCTACAAAAACACCTGTGTGCAGCTGTCACATATTGCTGATTACCAGAAGTGCCAAGGGGCATTTAATTGACACCAGATAAGACTAAAAGAGAAAACATAGCTCAGAAGAAACTCCTGGCTAGGAGAGATGAACTCACCCAGAACCTAATGCCCTTTTAAGGGTTTCTGCACAGAAATTTAAGTTACCCCACATTAGTTTTCAATTTATTCTGTTGTTTCAAAGATAATAAAGGGGGAACCATTCAGCCTGAAAAGCAGCAGTGATGCTTCAGCCACTTCCTTCTTGTCACCACCCCTCTCCCCTTCCACTTGCAGATTCTACCCAAAACAGGCACATAACCAAGAGAAGATGGGCACTGTAAGCTTAAGAGCAAGGCTCCAGCTTCCTGAGTGACACCAAGAAGCAAGAATATCTTCTGGCACTGTGCATCACAGCTCTTTTGCTTCGTTATCTGTAAAATACACTTCTTGCATTAGATAACATAGAGCCAGAATTCCAGTCATGTCTGTACAGCGTGCACCATGCTGCATGTACTGCACCCCGATGGCCTTAATATGCCAAACCACCTTGCTTTGTAGATTAAACAGCTCAACACGAGCTATTCACAACTGCTTTTTTTCTGAGTAATGAGCTTGCCTGTAGGCTTCTAACTGTTGTGGCACGTTATTCCTGACGCGTGAGCTTTATCTATGCTTTTTTTCCTTTCTAAAACATTGTTCTGATATGATTTACAACCAGGACTGAACCTGAATCAGTGCTTCTGCATACCTGAAGGGCCCCTCCAACATTAAGCAGAAGCAGCAAAGCACATTTAAGCCCCCTGGATTTCCCCACCGTTCTACAGCCTGAAGAGACATTATAAAAACCCAGTTCTGCCAATATATTCTTTTTCTTTGTGAGATTTTTCTCCTACTTCTGGAACATTTTTTGAGCAGATTATATATATATATTTGTAATGCTATATTATTATTATAAAACCTTAAATGCTGTTTTCATGTACTTATCGAGATATTAGCTGGCATGTCCCAGCAGCCTATGAATCCAGTGATGTAAAAACTGCAGGGAATTCAGCTGCTGCAAGCTAAGCTTTACATCCAGGTGAACCTTACGTGACTTTCAGTCCCTCCAAACTCTATTTCTCAACCTCTCTAGATGCCCAAAAGCCTGCAATTTTTTCTCATTTCTCTTAGGGACAGGCTTTCTTTTATCTCCATACAATTTTTTGGAGATACTACTCCAGAAGATCTAAAGTTTATCTTCATATAACAGTATATTCTTTATCTTCCTTCCTTCTGTACACGCCCTCTAGTTCAATCCTTCAGTTTTAACATCGTTAGGAACACATAAGGCAGGTTGGTAACCCATCCAGATGGGTGACACGTGCCATCTCAGGTGAAATGCTGTGCACTGGAGCCACACTCAGCCTCAACACCACAGAGCTAGAAAATTCTCTTGCAATAGATGGTGAGGAAACCTTTAGTTTAAGCACTCCATTTATGAAAATGTGACATTTACTAAAGTGCCAGAAGACCAGTGCTGATCAGGGCACTTCTGAGCAAGAAAAGAAATCCATCCTTACTTTTGCTGTGTAAACCAGGATCTGCAGTATGAGCCTTCTTAAAAAAGAGTTTGTATTTTTTTTAGACAATATTTTGGTGTGAATACAATACACTTGCTGAAAATCTAATTATATGTTGTCTGTATAACTGAGGGTTTTGTGCTGTTTTGTTGTTTGTTTTTGTGTGTTTTTTAATAGATAAGCCAGCAGATATCTGTAAGTGGGAAGCAGAACAGGTCTTTTTTTTTTCTCCAAGAAAAAAACAATTTCCTCCAAAGAATGCAATATACCCGTGTCCCTCTCCGCTCTCCTTTCTCATTTATTTCCAATTTTGATTCCTGCCTCCAGTCACACAGGATGTCAGCCAGATTCAATCAGGTACACTTGTAAATACAGACTTCATACGCTGGCACCAACTCTTTACAGATTAAGCTGAACGTTGACTTAAAGAGATTACATGCAAAATAATAAGGTTAATATTTCTCACGCATGATACAGTCAATCAGCTGTAATTATAATATGCTGAAAAGCCAAAAGCAGCACCACTGAAAGCACCCCTGCAATGTACAAAACCACTGGAGAAAGGAGAGCTGAAGTGCCATGGGAAACAACCAACACATGCACGGGACAGCATTAGGGACAGGAAAATTATTCCATGGAGCAGCCAGCAAAGGTCCAGAGTAAGGAGGGTGGGGAAACACAACAACAAAAGGAGACACAGATGAAGCTGCCTGCTAGGAACAACTTGTCAGGCCACAAAAGGAAGCAAACTTACTGCAAGCAGCTCTGTACGTGACCTGTCCCTATGTGCTCCTGGGCAGACTTCACTCTGGTTCTTGGAGACGTCCACGTCTCTCTGATGAGCTCTGAAAGGGAAAAGACATTTTGCACAGTCAGTTCATCTCTTTGCTTTCCCATGCCTTTCTGCCTCATCTGTTTCAGGCAAGCACCATTCAGTACAAGTTGGTCCTTCTCCCTATAACACAGTAATACCCCCTGAAAGAAAAAAAACATTAAAACTTCCTGCAAAGGCTCCAGCAGGTGTAGTCACTGTGATAGACCCAGTATTTTTGTCTGCAACATTAGTATGTATGTTCCCAGCAGGAAATGAGATTTTTCAGTAGTTTTGCTAAACAAAACTGTCAAAGAATCTGCATCAAAACATCCCAAATGTTGCTTTTTTTCCAAGATAACACATTGAGTCTTTCAACATTGCCTAACTTGAGCTGTTACATGTGAACAACAGAGAGGCAGACAGCTTCCAATGTAAAGACACCGTAGGATTTCCTAAGGAAAGAGTTACCTGTCCCACACGCTTTTGCTCCTGAAATTTGGAGGGATGATCCAGTATTCACCTCCGCTGACCCTGTCAGGTCCTGTCTCTGGAGATGATGCACAACACAGCATCTCTTCTCTGCCCCTGCTCATGCCAAAAGGGAACAGAATCAGCAAATATCACAGCACATAAGAAAGGCTATCAACAAGTAATTAAACAGATTATTTGTCTAATATAGCACTTGTCTTAGTTCCTTACGAATGTTTTTACAAGTTGGAGTTTGTCATGATATAGAATTACTCAATATTTAAAAAGGAGAAAGCTGAACACCTTGAAGGCAACAAAGACAGAAAGATTCACAACCACGAGACTCAGTAAAGCACACACGTTTTTCTTCAAAATTTTATTTCAATTTAAATTATGGGGCCAGCCGGATTTTTTTGGATAAGAAACACATTTTCCTCAGGAGAAATGAAATGCTACCACGGAAGTAGAATTACAATTGTATACATCTCTTATTCAAAAAAAAAAAAAAAGGCAAAATCAAAACTCGCTCACATTTAAATAAGTTTTAGTAATATCCTTAAGCCTTCAAGCAGATAAGAAACCACTTCCAGAACAACAGTTCGTTTTTTTTTTAATGTGAAGAGCATGTCAAATGAGCTTTAATTTAAATACAACTTCTTTCTGAAAGCCAACATTCAAATGTTTTCACATATTAAAAAAGTTACCATAGCCATTGTTTCCAAGCCCTAATACAGAGTAACCTACATCCCAGTCCAAATGTTTTCACTTCTTTACATACGTAAACCTTTAGCACTTCTACATTGTTCTAAAGAGGAAGCCTTACATGTTATGGTGAGTAACTTGGCAAATAATGTTTTCTTCCACTCAGCTATGACAAACCAAAAAAACCAATATCCTGTTAGTACTGAACTACAATACCATCTCGTGGCCAACTCCGCCTGCCTGTGTAAGTGACCTCCAGGAAGAGTAAGCTATTTTCCTTCCGGTAGACATGATGAATCTGTTTGCAAAGGACACGTTAAGGACCTGAAAAAGGCCAATTAAAATGTTAAGAGCAATCTTAAACTAGTGGGCGAAAACACTCAATTTTCTGGAGCTGTCTGTCTTCCCTTGTGAAGGCTTTCAAATCAGCTTAAATTTCACTTAGGAGTTTCATCTTGCCGCTTGCGAAAAATTGTAACTAGGAAGAGGCCAGGAAGCAACAAATATTTTCTATAGCATTCTCAATCAGATTCAGCCATGCAGAATTTGAACTTTCAGACTCCAATCCAGACGTGTGGTTGGTTGTGATCTTAGCGTTACTATAGGATGGATAAATACAACTGGCATCACATCGGTTAGCTATAGTGAGTAGATTCTTTTTGGATGGTCACAGTAACAAAAACATGGTGCAAAATCAGTCGGGTTCTTGTTTTTATAAATACTGATAGTTTGCAGCATTAAAGAACAAAATCAACAAAATAAATCATTTTGTTACCCTAGGACACCTATGTCATTATGTTTCTCCAAGTCAGAGGGAATTAACTCATTCACTTCCACAACTACCGTACTGAGTTACCTACTGTAAGAAAGGAACGATGCACTGCAGGCTCCCCAGAAGTAAGAGGAATCAATATTAATTTAGCATCATCTCTGCCATCTGCAGAGCTGGTGAGCACAACGCTAGTTGAATTGAATAAGGCCAATATTATCCAGTAAGAGCCTAGTATAAAGGGTTCCAGTTCTCTATTTCAGCCTACCCTAATTGATGGTACCCTATTAGACAAGTGAATACAAAGAATTTGTTGGTGGTTTTTTTTTCTTTTAATGCTGCGGTACTTAAGATCGTTAAATCAGCATTTCCATGTGATCTGAAGTATTCAATTACATATGAGCATTCATTTTGCAAAACGCAATATTAGGTAATAGTTACAGACTAATACAATAACATTCCTCTGCTGTACAAATTAAATCATATTTTAAAGAAATGAGCAGCCTAGGAGTTATATACAAAAGAAACCAGCAAGCATTGTTGAAATGAAACGCAAAATGTCACTGCTAGGTCTACTGTCTGAAATACCTTTAAAGCAAAATTAACAAAACCCCTTAGAACATATTTCCAAGTTTACAAGTCAATTCTCAGAAAAATCAAATCATGTCAAAAAAAAAAAACCTAGAAAGCAGTGAAAGGCATATATACATTTTCCTTATGAACCTTGAGATTTCACTCCTTTAAAAGTCGCTAAGTTTCAAGACCAGTTTATTTGCAAGACAACTGTTTATCCCAATAAGCTCACATCTTAGATACATTTCCCCTTTGATTACAAATAAAGCACTGCACAATTTTTTTTTTTTTAAATCAAGGCATATAATCTTATACTATGGTGCCAGGTATGCACAGGTCACATTGTGCTCGTATCTCAAACAAGGTAAGTGCAAACATACAGATTTATTCAGATTTGCAAGCATGCAACCTGTTACTTAACTACATTAATACCTTCTTTCCTAAACCAAACTATCATCTATATGTTTGCGTTCATGAACCTAGAATCTTTCTTTTCAGGACTCCTAAAACAAGCAGTGTCTTTGAATTCTGAAATGACACAAATATCAAGAAAGTCCACATTGTGCAAGAAAGCAGCAGCTATGTTTTTCAACTTGGACTAAAAAAGAAAAAAGAAAAACAAAAACCGTTCACTGAACAGCAGATTAGCAGTAATGTTCCTCATGAATCGATAAGAGTGCCTGATGCTGAATATCTAACAGCAACTGCTGAATTTGGGTTTAATATTATAGGGGTTTACTGGAGATTAAGCTTCTTGCTGTGCTGGTCTCTTCAAATCCCTGATCTGTTTAACTAAATAGGTCTTCTCATCATTAAATTGTTCATCCTCGGTCCTGTCATTCTGAAACTTGCTGAGGAACTCAATGAGTTTGGTCTGGTTCTTTAGAAGGATGTCTAATATAGGCTGTGTCTTGTTAGGATTGGCTACGAACACCTGCAAGAAAATAAAAGGCACTTAGTGTAATAGTGGGAAACAGAAGGCTAAGTTAAAAAAACAAAGCTAGCCAACAAAACAGTTGGCTTAACAACAACTTAAAATGTTTTAATTATTCTACATTTCAGAATATGCACAGAAAAAATGGAGTAAATGAAAGTTAAAAAAAAAAATCAGTTTTATTTTAAAATCAGAGTAGGAATCAAACACTAGTACTGAAGTAAATTGAGTTTGTGGGAGTTGATTAACACAAAACCCTCTGCAGAATCCACTTAAGACATTCCATGGTTAAATTCTGCAGCCAACGCATCATTCCATATTACATACATCATCAGATGGGTACATTAAAGTTCACTGAAAACTTTTATACTTCAAGGTGCTACCCCAAGCTCTTTGTTATTTGCTTGTCTGCTGCAAAGTCAGAATGTATCCTTTTTAATAGGCCAACAACACACAGGCTTTGAAATTTAGCTGACATGATTAAAACATTGCTGTTCTTTATAGCGTCACGCAGCATGATGAAAATGCTTTTGAACTCCAAGATAATTCATGCTTTCATAAAGTAATGGGTTCCTTCTTATCCTACTGCACTTCACCTTTCTTAATTCCAAAACTTTCTGAGAGATTAAGCTGACAAGCCATATAGAAGTCCTTAAGTGCTTTCTAAACAATTTTTGAAAGATCACAGAATTGTAGAATGGTTTGGGTTGGAAAGGACCTTAAAGCCCATTTGGTTCCAACCCCCTGTCATGGGCAGGGCCACCTCCCACCAGATCAGGTTGCACAGGGCCCCATCCAGCCTGTGAGCACCTCCAGGGATGAAGCATCCTGAGCTGCTCTGGGCAACCTGTTCCTACTCTAAACCTACCGTTTTTTAGTTTAAAGCTGTTAGCCCTTGTCCCATCACTGCACTCCCTGACAAAGAGTCCCTCCCCATTTTCCTGTAGCACCCTGCTAGGCACTGAAAGGCTGCAATGAGGTCTCCCAGGAGCCTTCCCTGCAGCGGGCCAACCACACCGCTCAGCTTGGTGCTGTCAGCAAGCTTGCCAAGGGTGCACTCCACCCCAGATGTTAAATAGTGCCAGACCCATACTGACCCCTGAGGAACACCACTAACCACTGGACACCAAAATAGCTATTTGTAAAGACGGATCATAACAGCAAACAGTGGTTCTTTCTTTACTTAACCACTTAGCAGATGGTTCCAAGAAGTTTCATATAGGCTCAGCTGAGCAGTTTACTCAACTAAAAAAACTCCTGGTGCATTTTGTTTTGCTGTCTTAGTGGTTTTTTTTTTTTGTTTTGTTTGGGTATATGTGAGTGTGTTTGTTTTTAAGCTTACCTTAAACACATGAAAGGCCTCAAACTGAATGTTACGACTCTTGTCTCGTAGAAGGTTCATCATTAGTTTGAGATTTTCAGGTTTACTGATGTATTTTGTCATAATTGTGAAGTTGTGTCTGTCCAATAATAATTCACCAAGAAGCTAAACGTGAAAAACAAGGTGAAATAACAGATGAGAGAACTTTTTTTTATATATGTTTTCAAACATGCTGGGTAACTGACAGCAGTCTATAAAAGTAGAAAAATTTAAGCTCAAACATCCCTTTTCTCAACATGCAACTGAGAAATCACCAAAAAACAAGAAAAATAAACTCTTCCATATAGTTATTTCTGCACGGAGAAAGAAATGACTTGGTGTGTGCTAGACACCAAGTGTGGCAGGACCGCACTATAGAAAATCAACTCATGTCAAGAGTTAAAACATGAAAAATCAAAATAAATATTTTCCAAGGCAGTTACTTGTTATTTCATTCAGTTGACCCATCTTGAAATTAAAGGCATTCTCTTACTTTGCATTGAAGAAGAAAATAAAATTGCCTTACCTTAAGTGACTGTCTCTTTGTCACATAATTTTCTGAATGAAGTAACTTCTCATATTCACTGAAGAACTAAGCACAGAACAAAGAGAATGGTTACAACCTCTTCAAGCACCACAAGCACTCGTATTCCAAATTATCATAAAAATTGGAGGTAATAGAAATGCAGATTTTGCTTACATTTTTGTTTATGAAATCTCAGTAGTTTCCTGCAAGTCACTACTGTTTAAATATTGTATATGCTTTTAAAAAGCTATATTTACTCTTTTAGGAGATGTTCATGTTTAAATTGCAATGTGTTGGAAGCAATTATCTCACTATTTCCTAAACTACAGTACTTCCTGGTACTGAATACAGTTCATTCATTTCAGGAGTCCCCAGCAGGTGGACAAGGATGATCTTCTATCTCTGGGTTATCACACGTTAACACAGGGAAGATAAAGACTAGGAAAGGGTTCCCTCTAGTGGAAAAAACGCGTTTTCTCAGAATTAGGTTCTTGCCTTACCCTCTTGTTTTTATAGTTTTTACATCCAAAAGTAAAGTCTTAACATAAATTTCACTGCTTTAGAAGAAATGATTGACATCATTTGATTTAATATTGTATGTAAACTTCAAAAAAGGAACCTAAACGACCTTCGAATAAGAAGACGCACAGCACTACAAACTTCTCGATAATAAAATGTATTTGCTCACCCTATCATAATGTTGTTCCAAAAATTCTGCACTTAACAACTTGTGTCTTGTAAGCAAATCCTGTAAAAGAGCACCAAAACAGCATTTTCACTAAAACATTTACATGTTACATATATATTCTGAATAAACTGTAGGTACACACAAGATACCCAATAGACAACTCTGTTACTTCATTAAATGAGGAAATCTGGGACATGAGTGCAGTTACTTGTACATTCCTAACGACCTTGGCATCAGTTAGGATAAGTCTGCTATGTTTTATGTTAACTCACACAGGCCTGTGGAGTTATCACTGAAGAATGACATTCACAGATCAAGGCTACACTCTGCACAGAACTATACACAATCGAGGCTACGACCCACTACTCAACACTGATAATTATTATATGTACAGTCCTGTAACTGTTTCTGTTTCGTGTGGTTGTTTTTTTGGGGGCAGAGGGGATTAATTTTGGTTTTGATTTGTTTTTGTTTTAGGATAACAAAGAATTTCTCTCTAAGTGTCAGCATCCAACATACTCAATATACAAACATAGTGCAGCTTGAATAGCTGGAAACACAGACTTAAATTCCTCTGGCATGAAAGTGCACATGTACTGCATGAATGGATGACAGTTTATATATTGCTTTAAAAAATTACTGGGAACAGAGTATGCACACTTGAAGGGATGTTTTGTGTTCTGAGAAACAAGGGAGAACAATGTCCAGCATTTGTATCACACCAGTGCTTTTTTCCTCTCTCTCTAGGCCTGTTTTGCTCAAGAGTGTAATGCATGAGATCTGAGTCCACGTGGTGGAAATGGAAAACTACAGAAATGATTTAAACACGGCACGGAAGTTACCTTGAATGTGGCAAATGCATCTGAAGCAATATCAAATGTCGACATTTCCACATATCTGAAGAAATCATAGAATTGTTCTGACCACAAGATTATTTTAGCAAGTGGCTCATGTCTGATGCATTCTCTAAGCATTATCCCACAATTTAGAGCAATTTCTGGAGATTCGTACCTGTGGGGGAAAAAAAAACCAACAGATTCTTTATAAATACTTTTAAAATGCTACACTGCCAATTACAATTTTTTGTGCTATTACATAAACAAGAATTGAGAGTACTTAGGTATTAAATTTCACTTTGAAACACTTTTCTAAAGCATTACTGAAATCGTTGCCACTTTACTGCCAAGTTATTACCAATATAAATTACATTTATAAGATGAGAAGACTAAAACATATTTTTTTCATACTGGAGCAATTGGAAAAGCAGTAAGAGATCTCTGTCATGAAAGCTGTTTGGTTACACCGAACAACAGTTACATAAAGTTATCCTTAGTATGAGCTTCGCTAACTGGCTAATAATACCAGACAAATTCATGGCCACTCTTTCATTAAACCATTTCTCAGCATCACTGGCTACTCTATACATCCTAGGTTTCCAGCTTGAGATGCTGGCAGTGCCCTCTGATTTTGAGGATCATGCTGAACACCCTGAGTCTTTATTGCCCCAAGCAGGTATCTGCAGCTTTGGAACGTGCCCAGCACTGATTTGATGAAAGTGATGAAGCTGTCAGGGATGGCTTCATTTAGAAATTGTCACTTCACTTTCTTGGCAGGCTTTCTTGCTCAAATACTAGCTACAGTGTTCTCTCAGCTGATCTAAGCATAGGCCAACAGCAATTGCCCAAATTTCACAACAGTGTGTCTAAGATACATGCGATAAAAACACACCCCTGGACTTGTTACTAGCTCCTTGTGTTCCCAAGCTCACTACGAGCAGGAAACTGGATGAACATGGGACTGCCTTTCTGATCCAAAACTAACCTCAGCACGTTGCCACACAAGCTATCCTGGTCCACAGAGAGGTTGTGGCTGTTGTTACCTACCTGCTTCTGGAGCAGCTGAAGTCTTACATACGTGTTCACCTTCCACCTAAAAAGGCCTTGGTCCTAATTCCCCAGCAGTTCATCTAAATTCACCAGCATACCTCTGGAGCAAAGCATCATCACATGTACTAAGCACTAACTGAATTACCAGACAGAGCCATTTGCTTATGAATCAATTTTCACATTAAATGCTGCAACGCTTCCCTATTTAACTTGTCATGAAGACTTGGAATCTACTGGACTTTTTCTAACTCACCACATAGCTTAAATTTGCATAAATTTGACTCAGATAGATACCAGATGTAACACTTCAGTCATTAAAGCTAATTAAATGCCCATTTCAAACATCCTGACTTATGAATATGCTTCAACAGTCCCTGTCAGAATAATGCTCTCTGAAGAGTGACAATGCAGACTAAAAACCAGGACATCTGTGTTGCAGCCCCCATTCAGTCACATTTCAATGAGAGCATGCTGAGAAAGTAGTTCCACCTCTCTGCATCTCAAATCTGTCTTCCTTTGTAAGTTGCTTTGAAGAAGTACTGAATCAATATTCCCTTTCATATTATGCCACAGTTAACAATCGTTCTGTCCTTCTAACATTTAAATCCTGCTTCTTCCCAGAATCGTGGCTGTAGCACAGGAAAAAATAAAAATCAAGGCACCTTTGGCAGACTGCACATCTCACAGTGTTAAAATAAAATAGCCCAACACACCATGTATTAGTCAGGTTTCACCCTGAACTCGGTCAGCATCTCTAACTACAGCTATGAACTAGGAGGAAGGAAAAGGAAAAACAAAACAATGCTTCCTGTTTAAGTGTTAAAAATGTATTTGATTATCCTTATATCTCAAGGCTGCCAGGGTAACACAGGCAGATATCTCACTGAGCAGCATGCCCCTTTCCTTCATCCCCTGTAGGTGGGATAAGCACAGACCAGCTGCAGCCCACAGGAGCTTACTGAAGAAACCTTACCCAGCAGTTTTAACACAGATTATAAAATTCATACTTGCAATAGCTGCGTTTCAAGAATAGTCTTTTTAATATTGATGAACTTCTCTATCCTAAAATACCACATTGGAATTCCAGCTTTGATAACTTTGCTAGTTAATGCTAATAGAAATGTGAGCAATTCTTTTTACGTGGAGAGAGCACATTGCCAATTTAAAAAAAAAAAAACTTGTTTTAACAAGAAACCTCTAAAAACATGTTTCTGCTTTCACATTTGAGATTCATAGTTCTACATGTGCAACCATGTATTCAGCATGGCATGATTCTCCAGCACCAGAAAAAATACAAGGAGAGAGGAAGAAAGAGCAGCCTGGCATGCACTGTGTGCCCTGAGTCATCCTTTGCTTGGTCCTGTGACTGCAGGACCATGAATCACTACAAAGAACATGTGTAAGGCAAACTAAGAGCAGGGGATAGGACAGCAAACTGGAAAGGACAGTGGTTAAAGGAAAAAACCTTAATACTTGATAAATGAGTAAGCTGAGAAGGAAATAATTTCAATTGCTTCCGACAGTATACCAAAAGGAGAATACCCGTAACAGCCCAGAAAGAATACTATTATACTAAGAAAGATTATTATCAGTTCTCAGTTTTCAGTCATACTTCAGGCAAAAGTATATTTTTGGTATTTATTACTCAATTTTTCCTTTACTTAAGGGAAGTAGCCCTTAGACAACAACAAAAAAAAAATCAAGCATGCTGGAAAGCAAGAAAAAACATTCCAGAACTCAGTGCTTCTCCATGAATATAAGAACTTCTTACTTCATTACAGAGGACACCAGTGCCTCACAGCATACATACCCTTTTAATAGCATGAACAATATATTCTGTTGAGTGCAGATGTATTCAACTGTGGGAGTTCTTGTACCAATTTGCCTTCTGAGAATGTTGTTGAAAATTTGAGCCACATCTTTTTTGCCCTGTCAAAAACATGAGCAGTTAAACACACAACATTCAAGGCCACTATTCAAGCAGGAATTAAACACTGTCATCTCATGCATTCATACCCCAGTGAGTTCTGCAGTTCAGTCAGCCTCTGTACTCTGATCTTCATCAGATCAAATACTCTGTTTCTTTAGACCCACTTTGCATACAACACAGCCAGCCAGATGTTCAGCTGGATCACAGGTTAACTACACTAAGAAATAAAGCCAGTTTATATTTCACCTGACACCTCTATGCAGCTTCAGCACAAAGAACTTGTTTCATTCTTGTTTTTTTTTTTTTATTTTTTATTTTATTTTTGCCAATACCATACTGGTTTTTAACCGTGCTCCTGCCTCCAAGCACGTTTCCTCCATGTTCCATGATCCCCTCCCCTTCTCCAGGAACACAAAACACCATTAGCTGCCTGTGAGGCACTTCTGATTGCAGTGTTAACATTCAATTTAAAACTGGAGCTTATGGAGTTAAAACAAATAAATAAAAACTACAAACAGAATTCACCCATTGACTTAAAATACAAGTCTCAGAGTTTTCAATAAAGTGAGATGAGAACAAGATGCTGGAATTCAGCACACATGATGCACACAAAGATGCACAATGTCAGCACCAGGCAGCATAGAAGTAGCTGGAAACATTCTCTTTGTTGAATAAATATATGCCTCCTATTTACTTCCTGAACATGTCAGATGCCCAACAGGTATGGATAAAAAGCTGATTACAAATATAAGCACTTTTCACTGTCATTCACATATAGAATTTAAAAGCTACATTTCTGCCATTAACTTTCAATTTCTAACTGCCATAAAGACAACTCCAAGATTATCTGTTATTAGATGTAATCCACAAAATCCCAGGCAAACTTATACTAAATCTAGACTTGCAAATAACACACTGTTAAGCAACTGCATGTGAAGGATTCCTGAACATGATACACAAAGACCATATGTAGATCATTTCTCTTGACAATCTCTACTTACCTGGTACTATCAATTCCCTAGGAAACATTAGCAAGTTTTTGAGTACAATTCAGGGTGTATTTAATTAGTAAGCATTTAAAAAAAAAACAACAGCAATTATTCAAAGCCATCTCAGTTTACTAACCAACATTAAGACAGACTGTAAGGAAAAAAAAAATCAACAAATGTTTACAAAAACTGTAGGAGGGCTCTGGTTTCGCAAATGGCATGTTTGTGAATCACCATGGCCAGTTGGAGGGACTGTTGTTTTCAGGATATAAGAGTTTGTTTGTAAATGCTTGCTTTCTCAATTACAATTCCATTGAAAGCCAGCCCAAAGCAACACCAGAACTCTTTGTTCTGAAATGAGTAGAGCACTGTTTCCCAAAATGGCTTTACTCAACCTCCACATAATATAGCCATCAACTCTCTAACACTGCCAGTTTTGCTCTAGATCTCCCTATTTGCTCTGGGTTCACCAGCAAGAACAGCATTTCCGTATTATTCACCTAAGGGAACTGACAGTGGCACACAGTAACACCAAACCCAGTCATTGCTGGAAACCACGCGCTGCCAAGTGACCTCATGGTCTAACAGGGGCCAACAGGCACCGGACCTTGTGCCAATGGTCACGACTGCGAGAGGTGAGCGCCAAACTGTGCTGGCATTGTCTTCCCAGCAGAAAGATTCAGGCTCTTTCATGCAAAAGGCGTTTTTGTTAGCCTTTTTTTTTTTTCCTCTTCTTTTCAAAAAAAAAGCAAGAACAAAGAAGACGATTCTACAAGGGATGCCGTCTCTCCTACGAACACACTAGCACAGATCAGCAGGGAGATAACTGGAAAGTTAATAACAGTACTAAGTAGATGGTTTTGTTGACTGTTCTACTCGGAAAGAAAGCTTCCAGGTATGGCTATCATTTTAAACAGCCCTTTATAACCAGTAAGGCTCAGACAGCCAGGCAATTTCCTACTTACAAGATTAAAACATTAAGTTTTTTGCCTGTTTTTTTTTTCTTTGTAACTTTTTTTAAACCACTGTATTCACATTCAAATACATTTGAGACAGTTCAAGAGTCTGAGTATGGTCCCTTCTCTGTTAGAACTCAGCAACCACCAAGGAGGTCTTCTTCAAGAACAAAGCTTGGACCAAAAAAAATATGGTATTTGCTTCATCTTTGAATAACCTCAAGCTTTGGTGGGGCAGAAGAAAGAAAAATGCTAAACTCTATCTTCAAGCTTAAGAACCAGCAGGAAATAAAGTTTTCATTTCCCTCAGTAATGGAAAAAATCATTTCAAATGCAGTAAATTCCGAATCACAGAAATTTGGGACATCAAAGCCAACATCTGATTGACTTTGTTGTTGATGGGAAGCTAGTGCACGTCTGGAGCACAGGTGTGTTGACATTAATTCTAGGAAAAACAATAGCTGGACAGCCTGCCAGATCCCATCCTTAAAAGCAGACTTGGTCCAGCCTAGAAAGCAACGTGATTGACTTGTTTCTCAAGGGAGAAAGATCATATCCTCGTGTAACAAAGCAGTAGAAGGTCTAAAAGCAGGAAACTACTCGCAATCTTCTCAAGTCCCCTTAGAATAAAATGAATAGTTCTCTTTAATGAGAGCAAGCCTGTACAAACTGTTATCATTCTTCATTACCAGCAGATAATGAAGGTTTCCTTCTCTAAAAACTGAGCTGAGTAAACATGAAGCTGATAAGAATCTAGAGGTCAGCAGAATCCAGATGACGTTTCATGACTTCCTTTCTTTGGCAATTAAAGGCTGTCATATTTCAGCATTCACTCTCAACTTTCCCAGGTCTCCTTGCTTATTTAACAACCTGGATGTTTTATGTTTGCTGTAAACATTTGTGTGGGTAGGGAAAAAGAAAATACAACCATATTACAATTAAACACAAATCAGAGGGAGTTATGGGTGGGGTGGAGGGGAGAGAATAAATAACAGGGAAGAAAGCTATTATTTTTGGAATGTCATATTACAACAGGACTTTAAACTGTTCTGTTTGCATCATGAACAACTTGGTTATGAACAATACTGTCTTTAAGCAATCTTAAGTGGTATGGTCTTTATGGTCAAGGCTGTGGAGTGAGATACATGGGTTTTGGCTCCTTTCCTAGACAACCACACGCTTCTCGTGGGACCCCAGGGAAAACAAAAATCCAATTGTACTGCTATTTCTTCTAACTCAATTGGGTGATTTCCCACTATGGTGGTGGGAAACTAAATTATCCTATGTGATGTGGTGACAAACATCAGACAGAGGTTTGTGTAGGGATACAATTCAATATAAGTGCTGCTATTTTGAAGTAATCAATAAAATATTGTGATTTTTTTTGTATATATTTTCAGCAAAAGTAAGAGGAAAAGATGCAACCAAAAAGGTTGCATCATTACTTCTAAAGAGAGAAGACCTGAAGACTTAGTAAAAGGAACAGCTTTCCTTTAAAGACTTAAAATTCTTCATAAATGTTATAGTAATTTTCTTTTCAAAGTAATTAAATTTAACAAGATGAGAATACAGACATGGCTTGTAATACTGTAACTTGTGTTCACTGTGGTATTAGCACCAAGAGATCAATCCTTCTGTGTACACAACAATTAAGGATTGTGTCATAGTTTTAACAGAACTGTAGCATCAGGATTAGGGGTTTACCTGCTTCAGTTTCGTGAAGCTTATGTGCCTAAATTCACTGATTTGCTATTCAGTATGTGCTTAATTTTCTAGATAGTTTGGAATACAAAACAAAATCAAAAAATAACAAAAAAAAATGAAAGAAAACGGAAGTTTTAGATCAAAAGATGTTTTTAACCAATTACAGCAACAGGAATGCAGATGTATTTATTCTAACATACACAATACATGAAATATCAAATTCCTTTTCTTACCTCAAAATCGATTAGCTGCAAGTCAGCTACTAGGGTACTCAGGAGCCCACTGTTGTACAGCTCCTGAGCAAGCTGTGCCACTGCCTCTGTCTGTGGTTCTTTTTCATTTGTGCCATATAAGATTTCTTTCATGGCAACGAGGTTTTTTGAGACCTCCTCAGTGGCCTGAAGAAAACAGGGAACAAAAATAAAGTCAGAGCACAGAAAATACCATTTCTCTTTGTAATTGCACATTATTCTTATCATCTGCAAACTTCCACAACAGAGGAAAAAATAAATAAATCAGGAAATGACAACCTGTTAAGAAAACAATAGATAATCTTTCTGCAACTAAGGCTGTTATAAGTTATTAGGAAAAAAAAAAAAGAGGGAGAGGCAAGACAAGCAATTTAGTCAACAAGTTATCAAAAGTAAATTCTCTTCTTTTTCGGTGCCTCTCAACTTCCCATTCAAAAATCCCCAGAAGAATAGAGACAGTACAAAAAGAACCAGACAAACTTTCCACTCTGTAAAACAGAGGTACAAAGGATCAGACTGGAAAACATGACAGAGATACGTGCTTGTCTAGAAAGATGCCCAGAGAGACCAACTGCACTCCTTCTACAGAGTCTGTGCAGGTTTCCTGGCAAATGCCAGGCTCCCACTCCAGTCACTATGGACAAATTCTTTCCTTTCCAAAGGAAAACCTTGAGGAGAACCTCACCCAATCTGCAGGTTATCTCGGTGTACTAGAATGAACTGGCAGACAGAACCACAAAGAGTGGTTCCTTCAAAGGAAATGTTTGATACAGGGGACAAATAGAAGCATCAGATGCTTCCCATTTCAAGTCCAGAAGACAGTCAGGTCTGATGACTCACTTTGGGAAACCAGTGCAAGGAATGCCTCTTGCTGTGTTGGACTGGAGCAACATTTAGCAGTGGAAGCAGAAATCTCATAAGCAAACCTCAACAAAATCAACAAGAACACTTCTAAACACCTACTTCTTGATCCTAATACAGAAGAGAGAGAACAACTACTTAAAATATGTATGTTAGCATACCTTGGGGATAAAACATTGAAAAAGATCATCACATGTAACAGGTTTAGCCATTTTACATTAGTTCTTCACGTGCTTAAAAAGTATGAATTGTTTGCAAGTGCATTGATTTTTAGTCATTAGATGAACCTGTCAACAAAGTATGCATACACTAATGTAAAGTATTTATTTGGTAGCACATGGAAAATTAATAACAAGTAAAGAATGAGAACTTTCTGGGTATCTCCTGTCTTATGTGGGACATGCAGAAAGATTTCTCATCTGTGGGCTATATCTAGAGAGGCTTAAGCATGACCCATGCACTATTAAAGACGAAGAAGTCATTCCAGCTTTGCTAGGTATGCAAGTAAGGATCCTGTGACCTTTAAGGAGGCTCTACATCATTTTTAGCTCCTCCACAACTTTCCACTCCCTGCTCCTCCATTTTCCCTCTAATTCCGGTTCCTCTTCCCAGTTGTCTCCTCCTTTATTGAAATTCCAAAGGATTTTCTGCACACTGTTGGTACGATAGCAAGAAGCAGGTGTTAATTTTGACTGCTGAGACTCATGGCATCTCCTAAAGACATAAGACAAGAAAGCCACCTCTCCATATTACACCATGCAACTGCTCTATTTCTTTAAAATTCAGAAGAAATACATCTTCACTAAGAAAAGAACAGGAGTGTCTGTCAAACGTGGAGCCACAGAGATGCCCTTGAAGCGCTGCTACCAAGAAAAGAGGAAGAAGTGACAAAGAATTCTGCTGTAGTTTGTCCCTGCACACTAATTTAGAAAGCAAGATGAGGGAGGAAGAAATGCTGAGGTTCCAGGAGCTGTTTTAAGTAAGACAGTGGCAACGCTGAGGACATGCCCGCAATTAAGAGTGCCAGCGGAGAATTTATTACACCACAAATTCAGAAAACAGAACAACCCCCTACAATTTCAATAATCACATGTAAAGGTTCTCCCTCAGCATCAGGCCAAGACACCGTTAGTAACCACGTGCTTACAAACCAGCAGAAAAAAAAATGCATTTCCAAACACTGGGTGCTCCTTAACAGAAGTGCCTGCCCTAGCATGAATACACAAGTGCAAGGAAAGACACTGGGACCTGTGCTTATTTCTCAGTTTCTCTTAAAAGAGACTTGCTTGTATCACTTCTACTTAGGCCAAACTATAATTTCTGGAGACACACAAATATAGAAAGATGATGTTTTCTAAAAGTATACCAATATCCAAGGTCTTTCGATGCACAACATGTCTCTGCAGAAGATCACACTTCTATATTCCCTCCTTTTCTACTCTAAAACTCAAAAGGACTGGAAGTGAACTCTTACAAACCTCTTTGAAAATCCCTCTCCAATCTACCACACTCCATGAACTAAGATACTACAGATGCACGTGTACAGAACTACTTTTGCCATTTCAGATGCAGAATGGAATTTACATGATTACATCCGATCTTTAATGTAGCACTGTATTTTCAAGTTAAGAGTTAAGTGAAAAACTAATTAAAAAAATCAAGACAGGCAAGAAGAGGCTAGCTAGCATCACTTGTAAGATCTCCTAAGGTACAGATATCTAAATAATTGCCCAGTGTGCTGGTTTCTTTGACAGGAAAAAAAAAATCTCTGAAGAAAATCAAAACACACAATAAAACTCATCCAAAATAAACAAGATCAAAAGGAAAGTGGAATTAACAATCAGACACAACATACATATCCTAATGTAACACATAAGCAGGGTATATTTTACATACACAGGATGTATACTGTACCAATTCTCAGCACTGTGAAGGAGCAACCATGGAGCAGAGTTTTAGAGAAAAATTCTGTGACAAGTCCATTTAGAATTCAGTGGTGCCAGACAACAAACAATGTTTGAGCATCAGTCAGACTACAGAAGTAAAACTCACAATTTTTTGGTTTGTTTTCCTTACTTTATGCTTTTTCAGTGACAGGAAGGTTTTATTTAAAAATAAGACAACATGAAGTCACACATGTGACTGTCACACCACAAGCTGCCGCATGTCTTGATAGCTGCAAACCACAACGGGTTATTCCATTCTCTAGGGTATTTCACAGATATTCCCAAAATACCAAATACTTCTTTTAGATTTGTACAGCTGCAGTACTTGAGTTTTATGAAAAACCACTTGCCTTTACCTTGAGAACAGCAGAGCTCAGCAGGCTCTAAGCCTGGGGCGAGGGGTTCCAGCCACACCAAGAAGGTAACTGCATGAGCAGCACTATTAATGAAACCATTCATAAAAAAATGTAAACTACCTATAGGCTGGAGCCTGTATTTAGTGATCCTTGTGTCTAGCCTAGAAAATTACTGTAAGCAGCAAACGCTGTTTTGAGAATTCTGTTTAAATTGATTGCATTTTGAAACTCTTGCAAAAACATCCAGCATACAGTTCTGTAAAATGGATGACTACCTGCATCAGTGCCACTAGTTTGAAGGCAAAAAATGATTACAGCAGTCATCAGCAGACATCTGTCACAAAGAGCTAAGTTCAATTAGAAGAGAAGCCTGTCTTCTCACTCACTGCTTCCAATGATAAAAGCAAATGAAGAAGAAAAAAAGAACATCAACAACTTTTGCCCCTTCCTTCATCCTTTGGGTTGTTACCCAAAGCCCCACGCAGTTGGCAAAGCAAAGCTCTTAATCTTTAGTTTTCTCTCAGCCATGAATGAACTGCATAAATGTGCATAACAAATCTAAAATTTCACTGCTTTGTAAATTTCAGTGTTAGCTCACTGAATAAAATCTGAATCTACGCCTATGGCACCAGGACACAATATTATACTCTGACAGATGAATCAAATAAAATAGCTGACCACATTTTCCCATGCATACAGCATACTGTCCACTGTATTGAGCTGGTTAAATTAAAGAAGAGAGAGAGATCATGACTCTCTGAACTTCATTTCAGCCCCACAAAATTTAATTTTGGCCAAAAATCTGTGTTGTTGGCTTTTTTTTTTTTTCCAATGGTCAACCTGCACGAGTTAATAATGTGGCTGGAACAATTACCAGAAAGCCAACCCTGGAGTTGTCATGAGCAGGTTAACCCAAGGTCAGAGGGGAGGGAAGAACAAGTCTACCACATGAGTAAATGTTTACCTTCACGACAGTAAATGCATGCCACAAACTAAATGAAATAGTAGTATAAAAATAAATGTTGATGTAAGCCAAAGAGGAGGAAGGAGATGAGAATAAAATACTAACTGATGTACTAGCTCAGGGGTAGGCTCCATTTCTATGACAGGATTTTCCCTTCAGCCCCCATTTCTGGAAGAACAACAACAAAAAAAGGGGTCTAGGGAAGGATACCTAGCAGTATATATGACGAACACTTTTTCAGATATAAAGCATTTCAGGTTTCTGAAGTTACCCTTCAAAAATAACAAAGACAGCAAGCTATTGCCTCTGTCCTAAGTGACAAACAGCAGCCAGCAATCACTCAGAGCCAGGGTAACCAAACTGCCAGCAGTGGGGCACAGCCCTGCTTCCACAGGCACTTCACATCTCATTTCCTAAGCACGTCCTGCAAGCCTCAACAACGTTTCAAAATGACCTGGAGAATTATCTGGTTAATTTTTCTCCCGTATGCACACACTAGGTTCAAAAACATACAGATTGACATGCAACTAGAAGCCACTCCTCAAGCTTCAGATTTTTATTGATAAAGCAATTTTGCAGTATTACAGGGCAGGGTGTTTCATAATTGACTCAGATGCATCATGACCACTACTGCTGTTTCACATCTTTTTCTTCTAAGAGTCCAAGGTATTCTATTCAACTGTAATTAATTACATCCTTAATTTCTAGGGAAAGTTATTAATATAATTCTTTTGACAAATCTGTATTTCCAAGCATGCTTGGAAACTGTCAAAGAGCATCTCCTGCATAACATAACGGCACTGAGCTGCTACAACATGGTAGGAACCACCCTGAACTGCATACTAAAAACAAACCACTGTCTTGCTGCAGTACAAAAGTACTGGTTTGTCTTTGGAATCTCAGCCAAACATAATGTATAAAACAATGCAATGAACTTAATTCTGTAGAATACTTAAAATAATGATCACTTCTGAAATGTTTCGTTCAGCATACTCTGAAGTATTCTTAGTCTAATTTATAGACATAATTCAAATTCCATATGTTCAAGAGTAAAGAAAATATACAATTGTGTGCACTTACTGTCAAGAAACAAAGTAGTGTAGCAGAAGTAACACACACACATACAAAATAAACACCCAAAAGGCAATCGACACTGAATATGCACCATGAGCCTTGAAAGCTCACTGTTGTTACTTGACTGGCCACCAAAACATATCCCTGGCTCAAACCAACAGCCTGGATAGGCAGCGGGCATGCATTCAAGGTGTTTAATCAAAGCTGAACCTCTGAAGATATGACTGGCTTGCAATATAATGAAAGGCTTTCTCAATCAAACCAGCAAACAATCTGAGAACACGAGACGAAGTGCCGCAACCGCAGTCACCTTCAAGGAGGCCTTGGCTTGCCAATGAAACAATTATTTCCTGAAGAGCCCGTGTAAGGACACACCAGGACAGGTGTTGCAAAAGTTGAGTTTCACCAACTGGTCTTCTTCCATGAATAATGAGGATGACAGAGGCCAGCACCACCCACCTCAGTCTTGTGAATGTCAGTGTTTAACCCTCCTCACATCTAACCTGGTGAACTTGGCTCGTCTTTCCTCCTTCCTGCAGAATGTAGTGCCTCTATACGACACAGGATGAAACTCAACAGGCTTAGTACATCATTTCTTGTCAAAGCAGGCTTATAAATGAGGTCTTTAAAGACGATGGAGGTATGGGATTAAAGGCCAGCAGGAAACAAATTGTACGTTAGAATCTGCAGCTAAAGCATCAAGAACAAGGCATGTGACACAGCACACAGCTATGCACAATGGGACGAAGCTGGCCTGTTTCCTATTAGAGGTCTACACAAAAAGATGACACAAAAGTGCACAGACTTCAACATAGTTATTAGGCTCCAGGAATTAAGTGAGGTTGATATGAAGGAGGCAGTGCCAGGCCTCACCTCTCATTCCTCAGAAGGCACCTACTCCTCCTCTTGTAGCAGATGTCTTTAACAGAGAAGGAAGAAAAGCAGCAGCAAATGAAAATCCTCCCAGCTTTCCCGCTAATGCTCTGTCATGAACGAGGAAAAAGAACAGAACAAGACAAGAGCATGCACTCTGCACAGGACCACACAGTCCCAGTCCTAGCAAGACTGAAAAGCATCAAGAAAAACCACTATGGTACACTGCAAGTGACCTGGAACACATCACATCCTGGCACTGGGGTAGTAGATGTGGATCCTACAGAGTATTAAGATAAAGATGGCAACACAGCTAAGACCCAAATCTGGGTGAAACTTGACGTGGAGAGGCTGGCTGCCCTGTGCATAGAAATACTGGTGAGAGTGGCAAAGTTTGTGACTAACTCCTGCACTTGACTCTTGACTCTGTAAGGATGCCAAGAATGGCACAAACCAGTTAATGCTGGGAGAGGATCCTAGGAGGGTATCATAGCCTGCTTCAAAAGCTGGTGGACTTGGGGAGGGGGGGTCATTTTCTTGGGTTTTGTTTTGAGGGTTTTCTTCTGGAAGTGTTAGTGTCTATGTCCTGGTACTGAGTTTATAAGGAAAAACTTGGTCTGAACTGTAAATAACGACGAGTCAGTGGGTAGGATGCAGCTGCATGCAGGCTGACCCTGCAGGTAATTTTTAATGAAGCTATCAAGACTACCAGTTGAGAAGTAAATGACTGTTGCAAGACAGATTCTGAAAGACAGGTACAGATTCTGAAGCAGCACACCATCCTAAGGGGCACTGCAGCAGCACAGGAACTTTACACCTCACCATCCTCCTGTGGGCTGAAGAAAAGGCAACAGAGGGTCAAAGTATGTACTCTACCAATAGTCACGGAGACACAAAGCTCCTTGGTTCCACTAACAGAGCCACTCTGCTCTGTGACCATTCACACGGACAGGCACAGACAGAAGTGCTGCACAGTGGTAAAGCCACTACAGTGGGCATGAGCACCGGAACACTAGGGCTGTGAGCTGCTTATTCAGGTCTGCAACGTCCTACAATTCCAAGACAGATTATTTTAAGGATTGTAACAGCTGCCAGTGGTATAAAAAAAAAAAAAAAATGCAAAGCCAAGCAACACGAAACACAGCATTTCAAAGATACATAATAACCTCTCCTTTATCAAAGTATTAAAAAAAAAATCCTAATTGGTTCAGTGTAAGGAGCTGTAAATATATATTTTTTTCTCATTCAGTTACTGGTTAGCAACTGAAAAGTCCCAACCATACCTTTTCTGCCTTTTTGTCAGAGATATCCTGCTTTTCTAGAACTGCCATACTCTCCTTCAGGTTCTTCACAATGTCTGCGGGAGACTTGTGGGACTTGCCGAAGGGGAATGGCATGGTTGCGAGCCACCAGGTCTTCCCTCTACAGCTCCTGCTTCACCTGGAAAAGGAGGAGGAAAAAGTATGTCATTAATAGAAGCATCAGGCCACTGTAACAACACTCATGAAGATAAAGGGAATACAGCAAAGGCTTTCAAATGTGGAATAACCACCCTGACAGTTAAACTAGAGCTTGCCATCACAACTTAAATGTGACCTGTGTTTCTAGTTCTTTTAAAACACAAAATTCAGAATCTAAGAATGCACATTAAAATCATTACCTTATGTTACAGGAACAAATTAAGGAGTACATTAATTCTATCCAAAGCCACATACAGGCAAGACTAACAGAGGTAAGTTATTGCAATTCATGCTGTTAAGCAAAATACTTTTTTCCATTAGATCTCTGACACAAGGCACCATGCCTCAGCTGCTCTGCAGAGACTGTCCAGGTGCAGCTTTGTATCCATATTCATTCCACAACAAAAGCAAAGTTGACAGCAAAGGCTACTTCTTAGCACAGGAGCTAAGAGCACAGTGCAGACCAGCCTGCAGACAGCAGCTCCTGCCTAGGTCACTGCACTTGCTCTGTCCTGACTTCCTCCCATTGCTGTAATTTCATACTGAAACACAGTCTCTCCCCAACTCGTTTCATGGGAAACCAACTTCACCATCAATAACAGGGGCTTAAATAAGGCACTTGGAAACACGAAAACTAAATGCTCGATCCATCTTCTTCAAAGAAATAAAACTTATCTTATGGTAGCAATTTTTCTTCCCTAAAGCACTTCTGCAACCAAGTACATTCGTTCCTCTGTATACTTACATCTATATATATACATATATATTTACGTCTCTCTCTATATATAATCAAATATAGATACACTCACTTCTGTGTACAAAACAGTCAAGTATTGTTAGTTTAAATATTAGCATGACAAAAGCTTTCATTACAGAACACATGCCTCCATTTTAAGGACAATCAAAACTTCTTTCAAGTGAATTCCATGAAATAATTCTCTTCTAGAACTCCAGCCTAGCTAGTGAAGAAGAGGCAATGCTGCACTGAACTTGCTGACCATGCTCCTTCTGCTGGACAGCAACAGCAGCTGAGGCTGCACAGGTTACACTGCCATTACAGAGAAGGGATATTGGCCTGGAATGAGCAATTTCTACACTCATACAACGACAGTGAGGTTATTAACGAACCAACCATAGTCAGCACATGTTGAAGTTTCTTATCTCATACCGAGTACTTTGATCCTTGATTAAAATGCTGGCTCATTTGCTGTGAACTTCAATAGACCTCATCTTATCCAACCACGATACGCAAGACTTAAAAATATCGATTTTATGCTATTTTCAAATTATTTCAATTTTTAACACCAACACTTAAAGATGGAGAGCAGAAGCAGGCAGATCTCCAGCCAAGCGAGTGTCCATGAACGCGTTTCAGGCAACCAGCTGCAGAGGTGATGGCTTCGCTGGTTCATGCCCACAACTGGGCACAAGTCAGGTCATTTTTAAATCAGAATACGTTCAGATAAAAGGAATAAGTGACACCATGAAGGTAGCAACAAGATCCATCCACCAACTGTTTCTGTTCTTTATGGGATCACACGTACTGTCAGCGCTCTCCGCACCAACCTGCACGGAGAGGCTGTAAAAATGCAACTCCCAACACCGCACCCATTCCCTGGGAGGCAAAACCCAACCATACATCATTCCTTGGACAAGAGGATGTTATGCCTCAACTTCATCACGTGTGAATGGAAGAGAAACACACCTTTAAGAAAAGCACAACTTCCCATTACTACTTCATGAAAGTCCAATGCCACTTAAAACAATGTCTAATGAAAAATGTGGTATTTTCACATACTTTTGGACTTCTTTCTAAAAAGAGACAGGTGGGAAAATACATACAGCTTCCCCACAACATAGCTGATGCACCTCCAGCACCACAGCAACACCTGAGAAGTTCCCTAAAAGTTCCCTTGATGGCCATCCCTGCCAAGTCAGGATGAGCCCTGGAACCAAAGCCGGGTTCCTCTGGCTCCTCTGATAACCACAGTATTTATCACCACGGGGCATGTTCATTCTGAAAGATGGCTATGCCCAAGTGACAGAGCAGCATTTGCTCGGAAAGCTGCAAGTCCTAATTCCCTGGCTTACACATTAAACCAGGAAAAAAAAAATCCAGTAGGAATTAAAGCATTTATGTGAGAGAATACAAACACGGAAAAACAAGATTGGAGTGTTACAGCAATACACAAAGAGAACAAACAGAAGACAGGAAAATGTCTCTACATACTCATTCTTTGTCACAACTACATTACTTCTAATCCAGGAGACCAGGAGGAGGACAGCCACGACACCCAAAGAACGGCAGCAAAGAGCTGTGCTCCACATCTGCCCCAGGCCTGCAGAACTGGGCCTCCCTCCCGACACCGCCCAGCTGCTCCATGACACCAAACACAGCTGGCACTGCCCTACGAGACCTCCCAGCTGCTGCCCAAATCAGACACACATGTATCTATACACAAGTCGTAAGCAACTTTACCTGCTGGCAGATCGATTCGAAGATAGCCAATTAATATCAGTCCATTAGCATATATTTATACATTTGCTCCCCAATCAGGCAAGTTTCTGTGAGAACTGAGAAAATGAGGGAAGTAAGAAGGCAACGCACACCCTCGATTACCGAAGGTGACATTTTGCTTCGAGGCGTTCCATGTATTGTACAAACCAGAACAAACAGATTATTTCTATTCCATGCTTATTACCAGAGGGAGCGCAGCGGCACGGTCAGGAGGCCTGGAGGCTGAAGGTCCCACCAGCCCCGACGCAGAGCTGTGCTGCTGTAGGGCCTGGGCCCCATCCTGCCCGAAGGCGCGGGGGCAGCTCTGCTCTGGCAGGGATGTGCTTGAGGCAGCGCTGAGCACACACGCACTGCTCCGTGCCAGCCCCACCACCACAGCGACCAGCAGCCCGCAACAATGGACAATGCCCACAGCTGTGTGCCATCGGGGAGAGCCGCCACCGCCCGCATCTGCACCGCCAGAAACAGGAAACAACACCAAAGGACGCTGTCTGTAGATCACTGAAGAACAGACCTTATTACATCATGTCAAATGGCAATTGTTTCATGTTCCCAGCACCTGGTTTCCTTGTGAATTCATTACAAAATGTTAATTGTAGCTTTAAAAATTGGCCACGGGACTTTTCAAGGGGCTGCAGTAAGCACAGGGACAGCTCGGTGCCCTGGGGGGCTCCTTCCCTCCCTGGCAGCTCCCTGCTCTCAGCCCTTTGGTGGCAGGGACCCCACAACACGTCGCCCAGCTCAGCACCCCTTGGCATGCCTTCTGTTTCGCCAACACCCAGGCATGGCAAAGCCACCACAATGTAGGGTGCTCAGAGGATTGGTGTCACGGCCAAACGTGGAAACCTGACACGACTTCAGCAACCCAGCAGGAGCAGAGATGGCAGCCCCGCTGCTCCACGCAGTGTATCGATAATTTCCAGCTATGCCCCGCGGCAAAGGATCCATGCACAGGATCCATGTGCACTCTGCTTCATATAAAGCTGTATATTCTGTTATTGACCACACAACAACTAAAATCCAATTAATATGCTCCATAAAAGACATTGCATTTTTAACTAAGCAGATAACGCAGACAGTGTTCATTTCTCTGGGAGCACAGCCCTGCTCCAAAAGGTTGCTGCAGGAGCAAACACGGGAGCATGATACACAAATCTCTCTTTTAGTAAACGTTCATTCTCTCAAAATAGACGGGGTAGCCCAGAGTACGTTGGCTTTCAGTTGTGATCTTCCTTTATTTCAAGGGTGAGAAAATGCACCGCCTATACACGGCACGAGGAAGCGTCACAGCACAAACCAGGTGACTTGGCAGTGGCAAGGTTGGATGTCACTTGAAATAAAGCACGCTGAAAGGAGCCTGCAGGGCTGTTTTCCCGAGCAGCCCTGCTCCCAGGACAGCCCCACAGTGCTGGCTGCAGCGAGGCGAGCAGATATGGCACCAACGAATGGCAATGGGCACCGGGGCTCGGAGAGTTCAGCCCATGCAAAATGCTGCAAGAAACATCTCACTCCCCACGCTGTGAAAGAGCCAGGTACAATAATCTCCATTTCTTATTCTATTTTAGGCCTCACAGTTTAACATGGTGCTACTCTTGCTTCCCTTAAAATAAACTGCACTATATTAAGCATTCGGCCAGATCCTGTTGCTTTGTTTACACGGGGAGAGTTTAGGGTGACTGCTTTCATTAAGCTCCTAACGAGGAAGGAGGAGGGAAAAAAACCCTTCAGGCACTTTCTGGCTACAAGCATGGGTTAAGAAACTCAGGCCCAGCGAACATGCACATTCAGCATCCAGCCAACACGTGTGTAAGGCTGAGGAGAACACTGCTGAGTATCAGGGTCAGCAGAACATGAGTCATGCCAAGTGGGTGCCAGTGGGGTTCCCCAAGACGAATGGCCCCTGTAGCCAGGGGAGGCTGCACTCCTGCCTGCACCTTCCCCTGCTCTGACAGCAGTGCTAGCAGCACACATGGATTGCCTTCAACAAATACTGTTACATAAGCTAATGCAGCTACAAAGGCATCCCCATCCACAGCGAACAGACCCACTCAGGATGGACAGCCCACCCGCCTGTTACTGACAAAGCCTGCTGCCTCTTAGCTCAATGGAGCAGGAGTGTTGGCCCTGATAGAACCAACCTATCCCCACAACTTGTCCTTTTGTTGTGTGCCTCCTGGATTAAGGAGGATCAGCCAAGCAATATGAAAAACAACAACCTGGCTCAGTTCTCATCTCGTCTTATTGTTAGTTCACTCGGAATTCACCACTCCGAAGGCTGGTTGGAATAACCAAACAGAAACAGATCAAGGAGCGATGCATTTCTACAAGCACTGCTCCGCTCAGCCACACACAGCCATCGAAGGCAGACTGACAGCCGCTGCTTTGATCCACCAGCCACTCTGTATGCAAGCTACCGCGCTCCGCAGGAAAAAAATACTCCAGAACTTCAAAGCGAGAAGGAGGCATGGGATCAGCGAGCCAGCCTTGCTGCACAAGGTGACGGAACATCACCGTCTGTTTTGGTAGCTGGCCGTAGCCAAGTCCCCCAGCACTTTTCCTGTAGGTTCTGCAGGGACGGGGCAGTGCCCAGTGCCACCCACGCCAGCTCAGCACTGACGCCAGGACAGCCATACCAACCCTACCTGTTCAACGCAGTCAGCCAAAGCCAGAATCCATCATGCCTTCGGGATATGATTTAACTTGGGTTCCCACATTCAGCATTAAAATATTCTTCCACGTTTTTCATGCACTGCTGCTCACTGCATCTTTCAGCACCCAGTTCTGCATGGGCGTTTTCCAGCAGACCAAGTCGTTTTCTAGAGCCCGGGCACTGTACCAGAATCATTTTTCAGTTCTCTTTCTCATGAGCTAAACAAACTGGAACAGGAGCACCTCTCATACAAACACATCTCAATAGCTAACTTACAATACAATACACACAGGAAACCTTCCTATCACGCAGGAAATGAGAGCAATACAGAGCGTAAGCCTCCAACTACTTCAGAGCTCCAGAATGAGCTCTTTGGGATAACCACGGCGTTGCCTGCGTACACATGCCATTAGCAAAATGGCAATGGCTGTAAATAACAATTACTGGCACTCCCAACTGTAGGAGCACACACCTCTCAAGCATTTTTGCTATTCCCTATGTACCTCTGCACATCTTTTCAGCACTTCTTTCAAGTTAATTTTGAAGCGTGGACTCGAGGACTACATCAGCTGTCTCACATACACGAAGCAGCACTGCTCACACTGCACGGCTGAAGCAACCAGTGATCGGCTGAACAGTTCCAATATGAGAACAGTTTGGACCCGTTTTAATGTCTTGGGAGAACTCTCATTGATACATGCACTCTCTTTTTGCAAGACGGGAATGTTCACCTCATACTGATGTGTCCTGCCTGCCATTAAACACCAGCTTCTCCCTTAAAATTCACTCTTTAACTTATTCTGTTCAGTCTGCAGCACGCAGAAGCTTTAGTCTGATTCAAAAGCAGTTTCACAACTCTGCATTACAGCATCATTTGTGGTCTGGCCCATTTAAGGACTGGAAAAAAAAAAACCCTTTATCTCAGAATTGTAACTTATTTCAGAGAAAAATGAAAATCCTGAGGAAAACAAAATTCTCTGCTGTAATAGGGCCGAACAACTGCGAGAACAGAAGAGATCAATTCCATAGATTGAGAAAAGATGGAAAATTGGAGAATAAGCGTCTGTGTAAAAATGAGATACATAATACCAGACAGCTTCCCCCCTTGTGAAAATTTCCTTCCAATTAAGTCCCCAGCAGCTCACAGCCCTGCTTGTTTCTCTAGCACCAACTGCCAGCTGATTCCTTTCATTAACCAGACTTCTCTCTTGCCGTTCAATTACTTTACTGATCCTTCTTCCTCCTCTAGAGCCTACTTCTCCCGTAGCCATCTGCATCCCGCTGGGCAGGCAGGGCAGCTGCTGTCACTGGGCTCTGCCAGCTCGCTGCAGCCTCCCCCAAGTAACTGCTGTGTGGCAGGAACGTTATGTGATTCATTGCAGCTTAACGCCCCGCTACAAAGCTTTCGCAGAAACACTGGAAATTGTTCTAAACCAAGGCTGCTGTACTTAAGGGGCTTCAGAGATCCGACATAAGCACAAAAGCTTGTTAGCACTAATGCTGAGCATCTGAAAGCCCCGTTCTTTCTCCACATTCAGGGAATCTTATGAGTCAGCTCCTTTCCCCAGCGTGCTGTTCAGCATTACCCCACCCATTCGTTTCCCCACAAACCTCAGTGCTATACAGCAATATGGTACACATTCCTGGGTAAACTTACACATATAGATGAAAACATATGTATACACACAAAAAGTAACTAGTGTCTCTGACATGCATAAAAAGAAAACTTACTTCAAGCTTCAAGAAGTGCTGTGAGACAGCATGCCCACTTCTGGCCAGGTCCAAAGTCAAATAAATTCTCCAGGACCTGGCATGACAGTCAATCCCCAGATGGCTCAGATGCCTTCACCACATCATCACAAAACCCAGAATATTTGTTACATGACAAAAAAGGCTGCAATTATGTACGTGCCATTCTACTCATCCTTGGAAGTGAGAATGCAAAAGCAAAAGTCTCCTCAGTAACTATTTCTGTTCCTTTGTATTATTCCCATTCCTTCCCAGAGGTTTGCCTTTCCCATCAGGTTCTTTAATACACATTTAAGGGTCAATTTTGAGAGGGAAGAAGTGGCAAAAAGGGAGTTTAATCTCTGTTTTCACACCACGTGCATGTCCCAATAGCCATATACAATTCTATGAAGTTTTAAAATAGAAACTGCACGAATGAAGCACAGGAAACCCCAGCAGCACCACAGCCTCAGGGCTCAGTTGTTAGGACACAAAGATGGTGCAGTGGACACAAGAAAACCAGATTATCTGTAACACGAGTTATAGATACGAGTTACAGATAGATAGATGAGGCTGACAACTGTAAGCATTGGTACAAGATAGGTATGTAAATGCATGTGCACTTTTGGAGGGGGTTCTTCAGAAGAGTACCCATACTTGCAGTAAGAACTGTGCTACAGTATTACTTTTTAATATCAATAAAATCAACAAAATTTTGCCCACAGTTTCCTTACTTCTTTGGAGACCAAGTTTTGTGGCCTGCTGGAAACTTGTAATGCTCAGCCTAATGCCACCGAAGCACAACGCACCACAGCTCTCCGTGTAACTCACCTGAAGAACGACAGGATCTTTAATAAACACAACCTGCACAGGAAGGACATCACTTCAGGAATGACAACGTTAAGGCACGAAGTTAATGGGCTATTAAACAACAATCCAGACGTAGCTCAGGAACATCCTAAAGCCATTGACTTAAGAACTGGGAAGATATATCGGGGAGTGTCCAGTCTACCTCACCATTCCTACTGGGTGCTGTCAGAGTACAAGGACCAACACATCTCTGCCGTGCCATGCTGTGCCTGCTAAAGCTTCCCTTCCAAAAGAAGGCATTGGGGAGCTCACAATCAAAGGCTCTTGTTGTCAGACTATGGCACAATTCCCCTCAATCCCAACAGTCACACAAAAACTCGCTGAGATAACACTCAGACAAGGACAGCTCAATGGCTCTGGGTTCACCTTTGTGCTCGAGCTGACATCAGCGGGCAGCCCGCAGCAGCAGCACGCACCGAGAGCGGCTCCGCAGGAAGCTGTGGGCTGGCCCAGCTGCCAAGAGGGACCTGGAACCCACCGGTGACTGCACTTCTGCCATCTGCAACTCTACCGAGATCTCACTGGCATGAGACAAAGGCCGAAATGTAAATCATTCTGAGATCACCCCTCGTGAATCCAAATTGATTCCTGTTACGCGAAACTGAGAGAACTTGGCACCCTGTGCAACGATGACGTACCTCCTCTGTGCAAGGGAGTTCCTGACACAGAACGGATGGGAGCTGCACACTGAGGCACGGAGGTGGGAGAGGGGAATCAATAAACAAGCTCAGCAGCATGACCCCACCACACTTGTGAATCCTCCCTTCTAGCTCCTTACATCCTCATTCAGCAAAAGGAAAAAGTTGCTCAGTTAATGTTCTCCTTCGATCACCGCTTACCGAGCACAAGGAGCTGATGCACAGGCAATCTGTGAGCTGATCCATGAGATCACCACTCATCTGATGAACCTGCTTTCTGCCCAGCCTTCAGTTCTGCCCTGGTCTCTGGCACTTAAGACACAGTTTTGATGACAACAAACCCCAAGGAGTGCACACACAGCCTACAGGAGCAAGACACCCACCTACCCACCCACCCCACTGACCACGAGAACTGCAATTGTGCTAGGACTTCCCTGGTGCTCTCTCCTTCACACTTCTAACCAGGGTTGGTACCACCACAAACCAAGTGTCCCCGCTGCCCAAGCTGGATGTGGAGACATTGTTTAGCAAGGAACTTTCACCTGTCTTATCCTCAGACGAAAATCCCTGCTTCTTCCTGAGAACGCTGCATCAAGGACAGAGTGACAGACGGGAAAACAGTGCTGAGATCAGCAAAATCTGAGGCTAGCCAGGAGAAACCTCTCTTTTTCTCTAAATACTCAAGATCAAGGATTAGTTTTCACGTGGCACCACTTGAAACAGCTTAAAAAAAAAAAACAACTAACCAACCAAGACACATTACAGGGCAGAACACATCTGTGACATTCAGACATACATTTCCCTTCTGCCACGATGTCACTGTGTTTATAAGAAAAGAGCTTAGGAAAAGTCAAACAAGCAAAACACAACCTCTAAGTATAATTCACACCTTCCTCCCAAGAACAGAACCAGCCCCAGTGACACAGAAACTCCACATCAGTAATTTCAAAACGACGATACACCCACAGCTGCTGTCCAGCAGTGTCCCTACACAGTCCCCTCCCGCCAGCTCCACTTCCACTGCCAGTTCACGTCTGGTCTCCATCTTCGAAGCCACAAATGGATTCGATTTCTGATACCTCAACCACATCAGGCCTAGAACAGCAAGACAGGTGTGTTCCTTGGGAGCAAGGCAGAGCACAGGAAGATACATTTAAGCACAAAGACATGGGTGTTGGCATTAGGAGAACTATCAGTGGTGAGAGCCAGAACTTCAGCACTAAGCCACTGCATTTCCCTTTTGCAGCAAGTATTTTGCGGCAGAGGGAAGGAAGTTTCACCTTAACCCCCTCAATCCACACTATGAAATGCTACACAGCATAGGAATCAAGAAGGGGGAAAGATCTAGATTGCTCCCAGGAACATGGCCAGCCTGCTGCCCTGTCAGCCCAAGCCCACTCCGATTCCTCGAGGCACTCGTCCACAGCACGTAACTGAGCCCAGCCCCTGGCACAGCTGCTATCTTCTATGTAGGAGTCAGCATCTCTCCTGCAAAGCACTTACAAGTTCACAAACCAAAAATGTTTGAGAGCTACCAGAGCCAGCAGGTGGAGAGCTGGGCTTGTAACAAGAAGCAACTAATATTAGCCCAACTAACACAGCGGAAAAACTGAACCATCTCTGAGGGACAGAGTTCCTTTAACTGAGGGGCTGGAAAAAGGAACTATCGTAATGTTTCACAACATTAAAACAAAAGTTCCCAGCTCTCCTCTCATGCAGTTACTGTGTAACACTACCAAAAGAAACTTAACACTAAGAGAAGTTATCACCTCCAGAAGTGAAGCCAAGGAAACCAGGTACCACTGGGGGAGCCTCTGGAAACAAAAAGTGGGCAGCTATCAGGATACACAGCCTTGGTAAACCCTGAAGTCACTCAAAAGCTTTAATTGTTTCAGAAAAAATAGTATTTCCTGCACTAATAGACTTGTTCTAATCACGAATGTGAGTCAAATCATTGTCCAAAACACGAGGAACAAGAGTAAAACCGGGGACCTCACACAATTCAGATGCCCATTAAAACACTACTAAGTCAAACAAGGTTGAAACAAACTTCATGCGAAAGGCAGCGTGTTTCATTGCTCTTTGGACTATCCAGATTTCCCTCTTAGCTCCTAAAATGGAACTTTTAATTTTCCCATTGAATATGAAACACAAACATTTTAAAATCACAGTTTAATCAGGTTATCTAATCTACAGGCTTGACGAAAAGCCAGACTTTCTGTGTTGATACAAATCTTGGAGGCACGAATCCACAGCACTCCACGTTAGAGCACCACAATAAACAGAAGTGACAAGCTGCAGGAACTGCTGCTGCCCTCACTGAGACTTCTTAGTGCTGGTAAAGCATTCTGAAAGTTAAAAATAACACACTGCGAGACTGAAGATTCTGTATTTACGGCCAACAGTCCTTTTCCTTGTTCACTAAAGAGCTTAACAACAGCTAATTCTGAAACACGGATCGGACATTTCTTCCTAGATTTGTTAGCTAAGTTCTCAGCCTGCAAAAACCCACCAGTGTGAGTGCCAGCACCAGTGGGAGCACAGCTGATCTCTGCAGGCCGCTCCAACCCTGCCTGCAGCATCATGGCCATTCCTTGGGGAAGCCAACAGCCCTGTGTGGTCAGCCCCAAAGGCAATACAGAACCCACCTCCTGTTGGAGGTGCATTACAAACCCATGCTCATATGGCTGCTAGGTTTTTCATTCATACATATGTATGCATGCACACATGCACACAGAGGTTCCAGCAAGAATGAAAGCTCAGTAACAAGAATTCATTTCCCTTTAAGCTAGCGAGAAGCGTACACATACAGGCCTGAAGGAAGAAATACAACCAGTACATTTTTCTAAGTGACAAGAAAGAAGAAAATTGACAAAAAAATCTTTCACCAAATTCAAAACTTCAGTGCATTCGTAGGTTTGTCACCCTACCAACAGTATGATCCCGCACCACTGCTACAGGTTCTTGGGACTTTTTTGGAAACATTCCCTAGCCCTGCAAGAAGGAGGCTTAGCTGGACGTGGGGACGCCGATCCCCCCGCGGTGACACGCGGTGCGGGTGCCAGCGCTCCGCAGTGCCCGTGGATGGAGGCAGCTCCCAGCTGAGGCTGTTTACTCCTGCTCCACCCTGCTCCAGAGCCAGCAGAGTTTAAACATTGCTCAACGTCAATTAGAGATGTAAAACGGAAACCTATTAGTCAATACTGATGAGTCAATAGACTGCTTTTCTTAGAGATTACAAACCTAAATAACCACGCTCAGAACAGCACTTGTTGAGAAAACTCTGAGCAGTCTCAAGAAGCTTCCTTCGCTGTCGGCCACCAGCCATGATGTCCATGGAGAGAGCCCACCCTGCCTGGCCACCGGGGTGACATGGGGTACCGCAGTGCCATACCTTGGTGTCACACCAACAGCCTGTGGGCGGCCCCTGGGGGTGGCACAGCCCGCGGGCGGACCCCCCACCTGCCTTCAGACCCGACTGCAACACACGCTGCAGCTCCAACGTTAAAGAGCCAGGCCCTCAAGTTAAACAATTCCAGACTTCAGTTTTCCTCATTATCTTGGTTACTTTAGTTTTCCTTAGTTGCACTTCATCCATTCCACTGACAAGCTGTACCAAGGTACTAAAAAGGTTTTTCCATGGGAACTTATCCTACTTGGCTTTTGAAGCCGGAAAGCGAGCTGCAAGGCAGAGGTCAGCAGATACAGGTCCCTTGGCCAGGTCTCAAGCACAGTCTCATGAGATGAGACACAACCCAAGTGCCTGATGTGTGGCCAGAACTCAGCTATCCATCTTCTGGGAGCCCAGGATGAGATTGTGAGGCTAACAGCTAACACGGGGCCACAACTCACGTGCCTACATGACGGCTGCCACCACAAATGCGCTGCAACAGCCCAAGTGGTCTCCAGCTGCTCCCCCACAAAATCACCAGCTGCCTGCCCATCCTATGCCTTGAAGCACCTAAAACACCACCAGATACCTATCCAGGTACCTCACCGTGAGCAGGAGCCCTGGAAAAGCAGCGGTGAAGCATAAGCTCCTGAGAGCTCTCCCAGACCACGCGCACAACATCACACGCTCAAACGCGGGAGAACATTCCTTGCGCTTAAGCATCATTACCTGAAAAACTGGGGAAGAACTGACCGCTGCTGAGGAACACCAGGAAACGTACTTTCACTGGTATCTGTGAACCCACAAAAAACAGAAGGGCAAGAATCCTCCTTTTTCCAGAAAGTAGCCTGAATAAAATGCAGTGAAGCAGAAGACCATGCACTGCACGGTGACCAAACGGGTGCTGTCACAGAACGCCCACTCACTGAGCATCCTCCTGTGCACTACGTGAGCAAAAGGTCCTGCTGAAGCACACCAAAATCAATCAATTAATCAAACCTCTTGTATCATATCAGAAGTGAGGCAAACTGACATTCTGATTACTTCAGTCAGCTTTTGAGAGATGAACTTAACATTTTTTCTGAACAAGTACTGAACAAAGCCTTCCTCAGGAAGCGTCCCAGCTCTCCAGGACAAGCCCTCTCTTTAAATCCCTCCGTAAAGTTTCTTCACCGCTGCCAATCTCTGCTCAGAAGAAACTCAGGACTCAGCAGCAGGTGTTACAGGTGAGAAGAACACTGCACTCACAAACCCTGCTCACTTACCTTACTTTCATGCATGTCAGCATCCCAAAGGTCCCACTGATGTAGAACAGAAGCTCCCAGATTTACCCTCCTGACAGCGTATTTCTCTGTGAACAGACTTTGCTTTTGTTTTTCCTTTGTCTGTAGGTGATGTTTCATCAAGTCAAAATGTTATACACGGGGTGACCTCACACCATGCCAAGCGGTACTGATAAGGGAAGCCTTCCCACGTTTTAAGCATCCCCAGCAGCACGCGGGGAAGCTGAGCGCCTGTGAACCAACACAGGACCACTGCAGCCCTCCCAGGGGAGTGAGGAGAGCGGCAGCAGCACTGCTCCCCCATGTTACAGCCCAGACAGCTCCTGAGCTTGGAGAGACATGCTACACACCGTTCTGCACCAACTACAGCTTCTCACTTTCTGAACTGTCTTTAGACATATTTAACTTTTGACATTTTTTACCTTTCAGTGGTGAATTCTCTGGGTGTTTGAGGGGAAAGGAAGAACAAGGAAGCAAATGGCCCTCTAGGAATGGGCGAGGCATTCCTTAGGAGCAGATTTCTGACAAGCAGCAGGCTCAGCTGGAAGGGGCAGCGGTGTCCCCAGGAGCGCATGTCCCAGTGGATGGCCTGAAACTTTGACACCTTTTGGCATCTTTGAAATCCACAGTGAGGAACTTTTTGTAGTGTCTCCTAACTCTACAAGACATTAACCAGAAGGCTCAAAACAAGGGAGCTAAAAAGCAAATTGTTGCTGCTTATTTCAATCAGGAAATGTACTGTCTGAACTAATGCTGTCTGAGAAGAACAGGCTATGAAGGCTGCTGAGGAATAAAAACTCCAAACGACTGCAGAGGCTTTTGTTTCACGTGCCTAATATCTGGGTAAAACCCGCACCTAAGGAGAGGTAAAAGTGCACATGGGTGACTATTTGCACCACTGAAATCTGGTATGGAACTTAGAAAACACGATATTCGAAATCCAACTCCTATTTTTGCTTCACACATAACTCACACAGCATTGCTGCAGGCTGCTGTGGCACTACTGATTTTGAAGGAGCAGATGACTCAAATGTGATTTTTGATAGAAAGCTGCAAGGTGCCTTCAATTAGGCAAAGGTAATCAAACTTGAAGAGCTGCTGTTGTAATTAAACCGTATCACCAAGTGTCAGAATTACAGAGAAGGGGGCCAGGAGGGAATTCCGGAGGCCAGCCGGGCTCCTCCTGCCCCCCGCTTCATGCCTCCGAGCAGAGATTAGCAGAGCTCACAGAAATATGTCACACCAATATTAACGCTGCCAACGATTCATTAAAGATTCTGCAAAAAAAAATAACACAGAGCTGATTGGGAAGCGAGGACTCTGGTCAGTACTTCCAGCATTCACAAAAATGCCTTTAAGAAAAGCTAAAAAGCGTAGCACGTACGGCAGGGTCTCTTCTGAATGCCATCAGTTCATCTGTCAGGAACCAACTCATTAGCTTCCACGGCAGAATGCAAAACAGATCCCATCCCCTCCTGCATAAATGTTTCTTAAAAGCAATCAAGGAATTCCAAGGGGTGGAGTTTTCTTCCTGCTCTCACACCCCCCGGGAACACACATTTGTCTGTGCTTGATAATGCCCAAAGAACACAATTATCTCTCGAAGACACACTGTCACAACGCCTTACCTAACCAGCACTTTTATTCAGCCTCCTTCACTTGTAGCAACGCACGCATCCTGAACAGGCACCAGCTCTATTTCGCAGCGCTGCTTTTCAGCACCTCTCCAGCTGCAACCAGGCAGGAAGGGCCTGCAGAAGGCACCCAATGTTTCAGCACCCCGAGTCAACGCCGCTGACTCTAAAGTTCAGCATTGTCAGCCCCCAGGAGCACTCAGCACTGCACACACTGAAACTCCAGACACAACCTCCTCCCACACGACGGCACTTTTTCAGCCTGACCAAAGAAAACCCCTACCAGCACCCCGATCCTGGTGCCATCAAGATAAGACACGAGTGCAAGCAGACTTCAGCCAGGCGTGCGCGCTACCTGGCTGACTCAACCGCTCCCCATGTCACAGGGCAGCCACAAAGCTCATCGTAAAACATAACACCGGGGTGAGTCAGTGACAGGCAGCATCCTGCCAGGACGCGGTGCCAGGGGGCATCACACTGTCCCTACACAGCAGGGAGGCTGCCACGGCGCTCACAACCACCACAAACTCCCGACACCAAGCAGGTGCCATGCCCACCACAGGCCTCGCAGCATCTCCTGCCCTTGCTTCTCCTCTCCAGCTAAAGCTGCCACACCAACAGGCACTGGGCAGTGTGTGCTAACACCAGGTACACAATGTTCTAAACGGTAAAACTCTGTTATTGAGAAGTGGAGATGCTCAGGATGTGGCACTTCCTCTGACACTGATTTCACTCGCTCGAGCACGCTGAAGGAAGAGCCGTTTCCTGGCAGGGCCGGCTGCTGGGGGCAGGTGCAGCCCCAGGCACCCAGCTCAGCAGTGCCTGCTGCTCCTCACCTCTCACCCGTGGTCGCTGCCTCTCCCAGCAGCGCTGGCGCTGACCACCCGGGCCGTGTCACCGTGCACATCATCTCGCCCCATCCCCATACAGGTGTTCCAGAAATCCTGCGTGTCTATGTGCTCGCTTACAAAAAATTAAATTTTATTATAAAAAAAAAAAAAAAAAAAAAAAAGGCTGCACGCTCCCCGGTTTCAGTACCAGCAGTATCCCACGGGGCTGCAGGAAAAAGAAGGAACGGAACAACTTTTCCGGCCGGGGACACACTGAGCGCTCAGCCCCGGGCTCCCGGCGGCCGCTCCGCTCGGCACGAGGCCGGCGCAGCGCTCTCACGCAGTCACCGCTGCGCGGGGCCCTACGGGAGCGCGGACGGAACAATGGTAGGAAGAGGCCTCAGCCCCGGCCGCTCCGAGGGCCGCTCCGGGCCGCCCCGCGCCCGTTAACACCGCCACGGAGAGGAGAGGGGCCCCGGCCCCGCGCCGCGCTCCGGCNGGGGGCGGCGGCGGCCCCCAGAGGGCGGCGGATGGCGGCGGATGAAGGGGGGAAGCGGCGGCGCCGCGCACTCACCATGGCTGCGCTCCTGCGGGAAAGGGAATCCGCTTCCGGTGCGGGGCTGATATGGGCGCGTGCATCGGTGGCGGCGGCACCTCCCCGCCGGGCGCCCCCTGGCGGCGCGGAGGTCCGAGGCTGAGGCCGCCGCCCCACGGGCCCCGGCTGAGGCGCCTGGCGCTCGGGGCACGGCCTCTGCCCGCGGCCCAGGGGTGCCCGGCCCGGCTGTTGTGGCCTCACAACAGCGCAGTGAACGCCGAGTGTGGGGAGCCCGCGCTGGGGCGGCCCCGCAGGGCACAGGTCCCTGAGTGGGGACACAAACAGGAAAAGGGCTTGAGGGAAAAGAAGGAACAGCTGGTCCAAAGCAGTCCCTCAAAAAGCTGCCAACACCGCTGTGCAAGCACTGCTGCAGGCCATGCTGATGCCTCAGCCCTCGCCCAGCTGAGCAACACGTCCCCACGCCACACACCGAGGGCAGGGAGCGTCCCTGGTCCCACCTGGCCCCGCCAGCAGCCCCGTGTCGCTCCCTGTGACAAACACAGGTCATCCCGAGGGGACAGAGCCACGTCCGTGTCAGCACACGCCCAGCTGATGTTGTCCGTTAGGACACCATGATGCACAATATAAAATTTAAAGCAGAAAAAGGTGTTTTTATGGAGCAAGTCATTAATTTCTCACAAGCCATGGTTTTAAACAAAAGCTCGCACCTGCGGGCCTGATGTGTGGCTGCTGAGCAGCACGGTGGGACTCGCTGGCCTGGTTTTCGGGAAGGTCCTTAAGCTCCTCATGCTCTGCTGCACTGCGCATCTCCTGCTGACAGCTTCTGTCCTCCGATTCTGTTTAATTACCTCTGCCATGTTACATTTCTCCGCTTTACTTTCCTGTCCCTCCCCTGCCACATCGCTGGGAAAGCTTTTGGTTGAGTTTCTCAGTGCCATTATTTTTCTCTGTGGCAGGATGTCACTGCCTTGAATTTTGTGAAATCCCCGCTACAGCCGGCCTGTGGGAGCAGGAACAAGAGGAGTGGATGTGAAGAAATGTGATGTTCAGTTTTCTCCCCAGCTCACGCAGCTCTCCTGCCCTGCATCTGGCAGCCAGAGCCAGGGGAGGTCTGAAGGGAGGCGTGAAGGCTGACTTTGTTCCTCCTCCTGCTGGCGAAAGGCAGCCTGAAATCTCTTTGTGAAAGGAGTGGAAGTGGGAGGTAAGAGATAACTCTCATCTTGGATGGACTGAGGCTTCACTCAAGCCATCATGAGGTGACTGGGCAGGTGAAAAGCAAAAGCAGTTATCAGTCTCCATACTCAGACAACAAGTACAATCGCTGGGCAGCAACCATTCGCCCAAGGAAACACAGCGGCTCAGCAGAGCTCAGCTGCCATGCCCCAGCAGCATACTTGGCCACTGCGTTGTCCCATTTGTGGCATTTTTGGATCTATGTGTTGTGTGTATTCTGCCCTAACTGTGTCTTTTAGCAGCCTGACAGCAACCTTCAATATTTCACAGTCCAACTTCTCACCCTTGTGAGGCATTTTCATTGCTGGCTCCTTTGCACATCATCCCCCTGCAGCATCCCTTTCTGCTCCCTGTTCAAAGCCCCCTTGTTCTTCTCCAGATTCAACCTTGACAGATCCCTGGGGTTCACTGCCGTGTGCCAAAAGAAACAGTAAGCACCCTTAACAGCAGAAATCTGTCACTAAAGTAAAAATAAATAGATAAGAGAGAAATCTTTTGGTATTTCTGGCTAATGAGAGCATTAAAAAGGCTGATTAAGACAAAATGAGATTCCCGGTGCTGTCTCTGATGCAGAGAGATGTCATGCAGCATGTGTAAGGCTTGGCCTCCTCGTGCACTGCGCTGCCCGTGCACATCAGCCTGCTCCATGAGCTGTGTCTTAGGGCTCAGACTCAGGAAAACGTTGCTGACCACACTTGCAACCATCCTGATGTATGGCAGCACTGAAGTGCGTATGTATTTGCGTTCAGCTGCATGGCTAGCTGCAGCGGGGCTGCTGCTGTGGGGATGTTTTCCTGAACAACTGGAAGATGGGGCAGGAAAAGAACAATCCCCTTGCTATGACAGTTCATCTCACAGCAGACAGAGCAGTTCTGGACCTGATGTATGTGGTGGGATGTGCTGCCTGTGCAGGTGACAAGGTGAGAAGGCCTCTGGGTGTGGTGTGCCAGGCTTGTCTGTGCCCACAGCGTGCGGTCGGCAGAATGTTGGCAGTTTGTATATCCCACCTGTGAGCTGGAAGTCATTGTTTTCAAAGCCAACTTTGAAAGCGTGTGCATCTCTGAGCTCAAATTGCTAACCTGTAATTAGGCTAAAAACATTCAAGTTTAAACAGATAACATTCAGGGTACTGAAGAGAGAGAAGAAAGAATTAAGGACAGGCACCGGTTCAGTGACTCAACACCAGCACCTGGAGAACAGACGGTGCTGCTTCACAGATGTCCACTGGAAAAAAGATCGTGCAAGTACTGCATGCAGTGTCATTACCATCACCATGTACTGTACTTCAGGGAAATCTGTGAGCAGGGAGAGCTCCATTTTTCCAAGCCCTTGGAAATTAAATTCAGCATCTGAGAGGCCTCTTAGTACAACAGCAATTCACTAATTCACAGCCCTGGCTGAGACATCCATTGTGAATTACTTAATTCTCACAAATTAGGAAGTGAATAAACATGATTAAAAAATTCGAGTTACTTCACTGAAGAAAAAAGAAGTAATAAAGGCAAGCGCTCAGATGCTTTGCTCTGCAGGAGCAGCCAGCTGAATGGGATCTCAGGGCTTTTTGTGACTGGTTTGAGCCCCAGAGAGCCCTGCAGCTCAGGTTGAGCACCTCTAATCACCATCCCGCACGAACAAATGGTGAATTTGGGGAAAAATAATGCACTACCCTGTGAAATTGAGCAAGTTCTTCCTCCTTCGAGCATCTCTGTTTTGCTCACCTCATTTCTTCCTTCGACTGTACCTTGAGCAGAGCCCTGTGCTTGGCACTGGATGCCTGGTCCCACACGGCTCCAGCCCAGCCCTCCGCAGCTCTCCTTGGTCCCAGCAGCACACCAAGGCACAGATGCTGGAGAGAGCTCCACGGGCTTATCTGGCCCAGCCAAAAACCAGCCAGCACACCCCTGCAAGGACATGGCACTTGCAGGGTGTTATTCACACGGGGTTGGTTTCTTTAAGACATCAGCGATGCAACTGCCTCTAAAATATGGTTTTGAAGTAACACAGTCAGCAAAAGCGGCCTACAGCAAACTGTAAAGCAGAAGCCAAAGTTCAATTTACTTTTCTCCACTTGGGGGAAAAAAAAAAAAACAACCTAGCACCACCACCAGCCCCAAAGGCAGTGAGGGTTGCTGCAGGGCCAAGTGCTACATTTCCCTCCCACCAAATATGGAGCTGAGCTGACAGGCCACTGACACGCATTTCACAGCAGTGATGTCACGGCACCCAACCTCCTTCTGCTGTATCTGATGAAAAAGCAAGTGCCTTCCTCAGGTCTGCTCCAGGAGGAAGAGGCAGTGGCAACCTCCTCCCCACATCCCCTCTTCCTCCTGTTGGTCCTGGAGGCTCTGTCCCACCCCATCCCTGAGGATGTCCCTTCCCCAGAGCCTGGGAACGGAGTGGGAGAGCCCAGAAGGGAAGGAGGGATGGGAAACAGCCACACAGATGGATAAGTGAAACCAGAGGGGAACTTGAGAGTGAGGAAGTAGAGGACAGTGCATGTTTTAAACATCTTGAAGCTGAACCTTAGCTCTGATGACGCTGCTGACACTTTGTAGTTACTTTCTTCCTTACTTAGGGACATGGGTGCTGCCACGCAAACTGGGATCAAGGCTTATTTCTTAATCGCTCTGCTGCACCCTCCCCTCCGTATTACTGCACGCAGGGAAAGCAACTCATCTGCTTTATCTTGCTCCAAGAGCTCCCTCATTTCACTGGGATGGAGGCACTGCGAACAGGAGCTATGGAGAGCAGTAGAAAAATAGACCAGGAAGGTAGGAATAAATGCTTTTACCTCACACACCCCACCGTGTGGGTGGCAGGGAGATGTTCCTGCTGACAACATGGTCTGCTCAAGAGGCACAGTCTGGGTCTTCTCTGCAGCATGACAAATGTGCAACGAGGAAATCACCTGAACCAACATCCCGTCTACTTTTCAGATGAAGATTGCTTGGGTGTGGGGATGCGCTGATGTAATTCAGAAACCAAAACCCAGCTTTGTATTCTCTGACAAAGAATTTCAGGCAAAAGGCTTTGGGGAGAAAATAGCAGGGCTAGGAACTACTCAAGTTCTGCTAAATATCTTCTACTTGAAGTCTGGGAGAAAAAGAATTCTGAGTCTTTCCATGGCCTTTGGACCAGGCCAAGCTGCAGTGGCTGAATTTGTGGCTCGGGTTTCGTAAGTGCCCGAGGCTTTTCCTGGGGCTGCGTTTCACCTCTGCTGCCAGCCGTGGATGCTCACTGCCTGCATCCAGAGGCTTCTCAAAGAAACACCTAAGGGTGAGCACGTTGCTATCTCAAGTCATATGTAATGAACAGACTCACACTCCCCAAAACGTTGATTTATAATAGAAAACACGAGTAAATGGAACTGTCATCCATATCAGGATTTTTTTTTCTCATGGCAATGCTATGACTGATCTTCAATTCAAGCTGCCATTTCAGAATTAAAACTTACTTTTAAAATATTATTGCAGCTCACAGGAGTTCAGGGTAGCATGGAAAGGCTGTCAGACACAGAAAAGCAATTGCCAGAAAAATCATACGAAAAAAATCTGTTGCAAATTCATTTCCTGTACAGCAACAAGAGCAGCGTGTTGTTGATCAGAACCATGGCACTTTAATCAACTTTTTATTGCTGTAGAACAATTGAAAGTTATCTGTAAAGCGCAGCATCCATTCCAGTCAGAATCTACTCCTAAAGCCAAAGCCAGATTTCCATCAGCTTGGTAAACATGAAAGGAAATAATAAAAGCCTCTCTGAAAAACAGTGCCATAAAATAATATATTTCCTGAATAAAAGAAGGCAAAAAAACGGTCAGATACATCCATTAATTCCATCTAAAGCAAATAAATCTACAAATCCCAAACTGTGCAGTAAGGAAATCAGGCTGTGAACACTGGCAAATGATTTCAATGGTATTCCTCATACAGCTCCCACCTTTGCTTTTCCTCCTTTTAACACGTGTACTGGGAGCAGTGTAGGTCCATAAATCTGTCACAGGTCTACCAAATGGGAACACTTTTAATTATCTACAGGGTGGAAGGTATCAGATGCAATAAATGTACTACAGCTCTGTCTGGGCAAGGGCTGGGGCTGCCTGCCACATCAGATCCTCACTGGGCGTACAGAGCAGGGGGGCTGAGCTAACGCAGGAGCTTTCTGTACCAAACAATTCACCTCCTGATCTTTAAGGAAGGACTGCTTTTCTTCTGGTTTGTTTCTCAGCAATTTTATTCTCCCACTTCTATCAAATCAACTTTAGAACAGAATATTATTAAAAGAGAAAGACTCTTCCATGCCGGTATGTTAAGGCTGAAAACCGAGGCTCACGAACTGAAGGCTCACGCTCCTGGGAGCTGACATGTTTTAGTGACACTTGGTCATGGTCAGCATTACCAAAATGACTGCTATTTTTCAGCTGTGCTGATGCAGAAATGCTTGTATGGAAGGCCAAACTCTGCAGAGGGGCGGACACGTGTGCGCTGTCATCCTGCATCACGTTGCCTTGGCAAAAAAAGAAGAAAGATGAACCAGCATGAGGAGATGGCAGAGGTGCCCGGGAGATGGGAAGGGCAGGAGCATCCCTGCCGCCAGCCATGGTGAGGGCATCCTGTTGACATCCCTTTCCCTCCCACACAGGGTTGGGGTCCACAGCCCTGGCCCTCACACGTGCTGCAGCCAAGCAGCTTTGGCCAGAGACTGATTTCTGCAGTTCAGGGCCGGGTCCTCCTCTTGGCACATCGTTCCTTTTCATTTTAAAGAAATTATCAGACGAGTTTACTAATGCTCGTATTTTAACGGTGTCCATTATACTTTGAAGCCCTCACCCTCTGGATAATGCTGCTACACACTTTACACCTTCAAAGGACTTTGCAGAAACTAATTAATTAGCTCTCAGAGCAGAGAACTGCTCCAATGAACAGCACGAGATTAGTGCTGTTCTGTGTGGTTCAGTTGGATTTGGTCTGCTGTGGGGCTCGGTTAGCAGCAGAGCCACTGCAATTTCATTTGAAACACATCTGTGTCAAGCAAATATGCAGAGACCTTCCCAAGTCTCTCCAGAGCTTTTCTGCACCACTCCTCCTTGCTCTCCCTTCCCCAGTGTGAACACAGACTCCAGCCAAGGAGGGCACTCAGGATTTCTGCTTCTCTCCACGCTGAAGCTCAGGCACTGACTGTCAGAAGGGCTGAGCCCCTTTCCTCCAGCTCAGCATCATTCACCTGGGCACCTGTGAAAGCAAGAGCATTTATGTAGGTGGCTTACTCAGGTCTAAGCCTAAATTTGTATCTGTTGGAAATCTTAAATGGGCAGGTGTGCAAATGCATAGCCATCTGCATGCACACACCAGGGAAACTGGAGACAGGGAGAAACAGAATATCGCCTTAAAAACACCAAAGATACCCACCCATCAGTTATTTTTCTGGAAGAGTCCTTGGGAAGCCCATGTGTGTTGTGGCCTCTTTTGCTTCTTAAAAGAGCAAACCTAGAGCACAACTCCTAATGTTAAAACAGACGAGACTTTAAAAAGGGCAGTGACAGTGGGTTTTTTTGTATGATCATTTATTTTTAAATACCTAATTATGCAGAAGGTGGAACAAGTTCAAGCTCTGCTCTTCACCTTCACAGACCAACTCACGGAGCATCACAAACCTTCCTTAGGGTCCTTACTGCCCTCTGGCCCACAGCAGTTGTGTTCTGCTTTCCACTGAGCCACTGTGTCCCAGACCCTTTGGCTCCTCCAGAGGCACAAGAAATCCTTATCCTAGTTATATCTGGAGAGGGAAACAAATGAAAGAATTTAAAGAGACATGAGATGTGGTTAAAACTAGACAGTACTTATAAAGCTAAAAGCGGTGTAAAACCAGGAAAATGACAGTACAAGGATTTTTATAGCTCTTTGCTTTAATTCGTAAAAAAATATAAAAAAATAAAAATATGGACACAAAAACTGCCTTAAAGAGCAGGATGTGATTTTTTGTGCAATACAGGCTGGATTTGGTGGACAAAGACCAGAGACCCTGGGGCTTATGCTCTCCCATCCTACAGTCTTTCTGCTGACCCAGAAGCCAGCTGGGCTGTGCAATACTGACCCATCGAGCACAAAAACCCTAACCTAGTGTTTCCTCACTTCCTCCGGTGCTGCAACCCCAGCCCTGCAGAGCCAGAAATGAGCAGCATGAAGGAAGTGCTGTTTGTAAGCCTTCCCAGCCATCCTTTGGCACCCTGCAGAAAAAGGCCACGTGCAGAAGGCCAAGGGCAACAGACTGCCATGAAGGCTGCACGTTGTTCTTCCTGCAGAGAATGAGCGCTGACCGTCCTCACTGCCTCATTCATGCTGACCAGGTATTTTGTGTCGGGGTCAGGATGTGGTGTCAGTGCACGTATACACACATACTATAAAAAGAAAGCTGCTATTGGCATGTGGCCAAACCAGGATGAGAGCTGAATCTACTCATAGTCACAGAAGACAGATTTGTCTCATGAAGGTACCCCAACTACTTCTGCAGCCTCAGGAACCGAAAGGCCAAAAAGAAACAGGCTGTGTGGGATGTGCAGAGGCTGCTCTGGGGTGCTGCTCTGGGGTGCTGAGCTCTGCATTTCTGGTGCCTGGGGAGCCAGGCACACATGCAGAAGTTGCTGTGAAAATGAAGCCTGCTGGATAAACCAAGCACTTGCTGCATTATAGATGAGGCCTGTTATCAGGTGGCATCTGGTAACATTACACGCACAGAAAGTGTGAGAAAGCCCAGAGCTGCCCTCCTGAACAACAACAACAAAATGCTGGGATGCCCAATGAGGAAAGTTCAAGACCCACTTTGAATACTCCCTCAAAGCCCTCACCAAGCTTGGCCCTTCACCCCTGGACCACCACTTCAGCACAGCAAGAGGTTAGACCTTATCAGCATGTCACCACCCACACAGCTTATCAGATTTTCTTCTTCCTATAACTCACTCTTGGCCTAAGAGTCCGTGTTGCAACCAGCAGCTTTCAGGCTGAGAAGCAGCAGATAAGACTTCCTCCACGGCCAGGAGCTCTGCTAACCTGCCTGACAGGAGACATGTTGAGCAAGGGCAGGAACATCAGCTGATCCTTAACAAAGGCTGGAGGGGTGTGTGTGGAAGAAAAGCTGAAAATTACTTGGCTGGTACCAGCCTTGTAATTATTTCCTCTACCAGGAGTCCTCTCCTGAGGATGGTTCAGTCACCCGGTCAGAGGACCACAGAATCATTAAGGCTGGAGAATACCTCTAAGATCACCGAGTTCAACTACCAACCCATCCCCACCATGCCCACTAACCATGTCCCTAGGAGACACATCTCCATGTTTCTCGAACACCTCCAGGGATGGTGACTCCACCACCTCCCCAGGCAGCCTGCTCCAATACTCTTTTGGAAAAGAAATATTTCCTATATCCAGCTTCAACCTCCCCTGGCACAACTTGAGGCCATTCCCCCTTGTCCTATCACTGTTACCCAGGAGCAGAGGCCAATCCCCACCTCACCACCACCTCCTTCCAGGCAGTTGTAGAGAGCAATAAGGTCACCCCTGAGCCTCCTCTCCTCCAGACTGACCCATCCCAGCTCCCTCAGCTGCTCCTCACAGACTGTGCTCCAGACCCCTCACAGCTTTGTTGCCCCTCTTTGGATACTGAGGATGCTGAGCTGGGACTAGTGAGTTTTGGAGCACTCAGTACAGAAGCTGGACTGAGAGACACCAGTGGCATTTCCAGAGACGTCCCACACTGCTTCTGGAGCTGGACTTCCCTTATGACAAAAATACTTCATGTAGCACTACCCTGTGCCACGTGTGTCCTCTCTCTGTCCATCTATAAACACCTTTGGAGCAGGTGAACCTCCAGCTCTGCTCCTGTCCCTGTCTATCCCATGAAGAATTGTATAGAACATTGTCATAATTTGCCACCGCTTGATTACAGACATCAAAGATAGCAATGAGGACACCAACTGTCAGTCCTCACCAGAGGTGTCAACAAGGCTGAGCAGCAGCGATTCTCCAATGTCAGCAAGGTCTCTTCCAAAACTCTGGCCAGAAGGAAAACCATGACACCAAGGACCATATGTTTGAGAACCCAACTTTTCAGTGTCTTTTCCCACTTCCTTCCCCTTGGACCATCACTGTAAGTCAGCAGCACCACAACCTATGGGCCGGCAGTGAGCACACCCCGGAGCACAGCAGTGTGAGGCAGGCACAAGCTGGTTGCTCACCTGAATTTTTTCCTCCCAGCCAAATATCTGACCACACCAAGGGAAGGACAGCTGGCAAAGGCACAGTGCAGGTTTTGTGACAACAGAGGTGGCACGACTCATCTCCCAGATCCCTTCTTCCTCTCCCCCACTCCACACAACTCTCTCCCAGCCACAAACCCTTGCAAAGCCCACCACCTCCCAGCCGTGTGCCAGAAGCAGTGAGCTGGCACGGACGGTGCCACCCGACATCCATCCAGGCCCACTCCAAGGATGCAACCAATGCAGCCTGCCAGTACGAGGGGTCCCTGCAGCAGCCTTTCCCAGCAAAGCCACAGCTCCTCTCACTGCAAGATCTAATGGGGCCTTCAGACTGCACCTGTATCCAATCCTGGATGATGCTTGCTGCATCAGGGCTGTGCTATCCAGCAACTCTCACTGTAACCATAAATCATAGAACCATAGAACGGCCCAGGTTGGAAGGGACCCCAAGGATCATCAGGTTCCAACTCTCCTGCCACAGACCAACCTCCAGATCTGGTACTAGATCAGGTTGCCCAGGACCCCATCCAACCAGGTCTTGAACATGTCCAGGGTCAGGGCATCCACAGCCTCTCTGGGCAGCCTGTGCCAGCACCTCACCACTCTCTCAGTAAAGAACTTCCCCTGATGTCCAATCTAAACCTTCCCTCCTTCAGCTTAAAACCATTCCCCCTTGTCCTATCACTGTCTACCCTTTTGAAAAGCTTATAATCCTGTTTATAATCTCCTTTTAAACACTGGAAGGCCGCTATGGGGTCCCCCCGCAGCCTTCTCTTCTCCATGCTGAACAAGCCCAGCTCCCTCAGTCTGTCCTCTGCAAATACTCTTCTGCAAATACTCTTCTCCACGCCCCGAGCACAGACAAACCATACTTTGCTTTTCTGCCCAGCTTATCTGCAGCGCTATCGTGTCCTGGCCAGGCTGCTGGACACACGGTCCCCACGCAGACCTGTCGGAGATGGGAAACCTTGCGTATGACATCCTGAACTGAGGCGAGCTGGAAATGCAGCCCCGCTTCCCTGGGGACGATGTGGCAGTGAGTAATCTCTGCACAGCACTGGGTGACATGCCGGTGCCGGGAGCTGTCCTACCTGCCCAGACACCGACTGCTCCCTGCTGACCCCGGGCCAGTCACCTCGCTGGCATTTACGGCTATCTGCCACATTCTTCTCATGTTGTAACACTTTGGGAGCAAATCACCCCTAGGCGACACAGGAAGGCAGTACAGAGTGCTTGTGATTTATTGCTGCCCAGAAACTGGCAGATTTGAACCTTTTAACGAGAAGATTTAACCTTCATTTTTAAACCTCAGCTTTGATCCAGACCTGAACTTCTGAAACCCCCCAGACTAAAACCGTTTAGTCATAATGACTAAAACCCCTGTGAAAACAGCCTCTCCTTCGTGAACGTTTGCTTATGGCAATGGAGATCCAGGGCCATCCCTGCCCTGGGGGGGGAGCAGAGGGTGCAGAGGCCGCAGGTCGGGGCTGACTTGCTCCTTGTGCTCTGCGTGGTGGTTCCCAGCCTCACCCTCCCAGCAGCTCTGGAACAGACACTGTTTCTCCCTTCATAAATCCTGCACTGTTGCCTGCACTGAAAGCAAGGTCTCTCTCATAACATGAGACATGACAGAATGAAACAGAGGTGTGGAGGGGCAGCCTGGCCACCAGCACCCTCTGTGAGCAGGGACCCATGCCCGCTCCTGTGACCTGGGAGCATAGAGGGGACGCCTGGTCCTGAAACTGGGGACAAATCCAGTCCAGGCACAGCCCCAGCACGGAGGAGAGAGGGGATGGTACAGCCCTGCACATGGGCAGTGCTCATGGGCACCCTCTGATCCCCCTTCCCACTGCTTCCCCACGAGCCCATGGTAAGCCTGTACCTGCAGGAGGCTCAGCCACCTTAACCAGGACATTTTGCTTGCTGGGCAGTGACTCAGTGGATCCCGCTCATCCCTGTGCTGCACAGCCCTCCTGGTGCCTTCTGGCTGGGTTCTGAGCTGGTGCCCACAGCACAGCCCAAGTCGCAGGATGTCAGCCCAAGCAGACACACGGTGACACGCAGACAGCGTGCAGCATCCTCCCTGCTGCCTGCAGCCCCCCGGCCCCGCTGACACCGCTCCTTTCCCAGCCGTGATGCAGGAAGGGCTCTGCTGATGCAGGAGAAACACAGGGAATACCTACAGTGGGGTTTGGGCACTTTGCCCCAGCACTTGACTGTCTCTAGAAAAACACAGTATTTTTGCTTTCAATTAAAAAAAAAAAAATCTTTCCTCAAAATCAGTTTCAGAGGGATCTTGCAACAGGTCCTTATCAAATGTGTTGGTTTTTTAATTATTTTAGCAAAACCTCTCATTTAAAAGCCCCTGGCCTGCAAGCCCTGTGTGGCAGCCCCAGCCTGGACCCAGGGAGGAGCCAGGCAGGCAGAGTGCCCGCACCAGTCGATGCCAACTCTCATCCCTGCTTTGCACAAGGTCACCTGGTCCCCAGCACACCTGGGCACTTAGCAGAGAGGATGAAACTCCTAAGAAAGCAGCCTGGACTTGAGCTCTCCTTCCTAAAAGGTAACTCCATCAAGGGATAGCAGGGCGGCCGCCTGGGAACCGTCCTGATCGAACTGCCCAGAGCAACCACACAGTCTGCAGGGAGAGGTGGGAGAATGGTGGCTCTGTCTGGAAGGGCAGCGATGGCGATTTTCAGATTGGCCAATCTGAGGCTGATGGAGAGAAGTATCCTCTTCACGTCCATGGCAGTGGGACAAGGACAGAGGGACACAATGCATTTAGGCTATGCCACTCTCATCTATACACAAAATAGAGCAGAAAGACAGACCCCAAAGACAGAACAGGAAGCATCCCTGTGGCTTCATCTGATCTCCTAGGGATTGAATGTGCTTGAGAAATGACAGAAAAGCACATCACTGCAACCCAGAGCGATCACAGCAGTGCTGAAGAACTCAACACTTCCCACAGCTGAGAGCACCCAGGCAGGAGAAGGGAGCCCTTCGCTTCCAGACAGGGGTCCCCACAGGCCTGCCTGCAGCCGGCTGAGACGTGGCTGACATGGACACCCCAAGGAAGGAGGCCCTTGGCCGCAGCAAAGTGTCGGCACCCGGCGGGAGGAGGCTGGGCCGAGGAGCTGGGCTGCTCACAGCCCTGGGAACGCAGCCCTGGGCACTGCCTCCTCCCGGGCCTCTCCTGCCACAGGGCCCCCACCAGCAGCCCCACGACACACCCCCACCACTCTCATGTCCATGTCTCTTCAGTAGGAGCTGAACCAGTGTCCTTCTGTCCAGAAACTGCCTCCTACAGAGTGAGGCCTCAGCAAGCAGAGTACAATGAGCACCAGCGGTCATCTACGGGACACGGACGTCACCCGAGGTGATGTCACCATGATGTCACCGTGGTGGCACCCCCCTGCAGATGCACACAGGGCCACATGCCCCGGTCATGAGGGGAAATGGGCTTTGCAATGAGGCACGGAGGCAGCAGGCCCCTTCCTGCGGCCCTCAGCCGCCCCCAGCCCCACGGCCCCGGCGAGCGCTGCCTCCCCTCGCAGCAGGGCCGGGGGCACTGACCATTTCTCTGCTGGTTATTAGATTGTTCACGGCTCTCAGGTTTGTTTGAATAAGCTCTTTTGTCCCATAGAGCTTTCCCACGTCCCTTCATTCGCTCGGCAGTCGCGTGTCCCGAGTCAAAGAGGAGCTGTGGCCACGAATTCCTAAAGAAACTTTTTTCAGAGCAAGACATCTGCGTTGGAGGGAATCCACAAACATCTGCCACACTTTCCCCATTTCCAAGAGCCTTTCTTTCCATCTTAAAAAGTGCAGGAACAGATGTTAAAAGTTGTTTTCTTTCTACAGGGTGTGAAATGTAGACAAATAGCAAAAAAGAGAACTCCGTGCAGCACTGACCCTTTTCCCTTTTTTTGGAAAGCCCGGGAAAAAAGGGCGGCTTTGTTTGCTCAGGAGAATCCCCTTTTCAGTGAAACCTGGCAGTGCGAAATGCAAAAGTGAAGCGGGAATTTGCAAAAGGCTTCCTTTAATGCTCTGTGCTCATTTGCATGTGCCTGTTGGGGCCATACAATCCCGAGCACAGATGTCATGCTTCCCCCTGAAAGGCGGGCGGCTCTCCCGCCCGCGCACCCCCGCGCTTGGAAAATAAAGGGTTCTGCCCTGAATGAGAGGTGTAAAATAACTGTTTACAGCAAAAGCTGCTCCTCTTTTTCACGGAAATGCTGTCTTACAAATGAACCTTGAAATGAGCTCAGCGCGGGCAGAAGCCGGCGGGGCAGCGAGGGCTCGGCAAAAAGGGGCTTCCCAGAGCCCCGGGGCCCAGCTGCTGCCATGGGCTGGGCACAAGGCGCCGAGCTGTTGTGTGCCGTCCCCAGCACCTCACCACCACGCACACGTGGCCCGTGCTCGCTTTGTGGCACCAGTGCATCCCCCTGAGAAAGGGCCCCGAGGAAGGCAGGTCACCCAGCGTCAGGGCTGGGGCAGAAGGGGCCCCCAGGGAGAGGGGGGAGGTTTGAGAACGGGCTGTGAGGGGGCACGTGGCCCTGGGAGACCCTCTCGCAGAGCATCCCCCTCACAGGGTGAGAAAAGCAGGAGGGAGGTTAAGGAAGACAGCCAGGCCAAGGAGGGATGGAGGACAAGGGACCACCACCACAGGCACCAGAGGGATCTTTCCTGGTGGCACTGGTGCCCCACATGCAGCACCCTGCAGCTGTGCCTGGCCAGGGGGGGACACAACAGGCCCTGAACAGAGACCTTTGGAGAAGGACCGGTATGGTGGGGGGTGTCTGCTCCCTTCCGATACCTTTTCATATGTTTTCCAGAGCTTTTTGGCAATTTTGCATTCTCTGACAACTCAGCAACACTCATCTGGTCCAGGAGCCCAGATGGCCTTGGGCTTCCTCTTGAGAAGGCCACAGTGCAAAGGTGCCTCCTCCTGCACAAGGTGGTGCTGGTGAGGTGACTGCTCCTCTTCCCCAGGAGCTGAGCCCAACCTGGCTAGGAGCTGCGCAGCCACCTGGCAGGCGGGCACTTTCTAGTTCTCCTGGTAGGTTGGAAAAAACCTGAAAAAAACAAAAATGTCCTAAATTCTGGGAGTTGACAGATGTGAGGGGCTCTCACGCTGGACAGTGGAAGTTTCTGTGCAGGGGACAGACCTGATACAAGGCGCCCATTCCTGCTCCTGTGCTGCAACGCAAAGGATGAGTTATTAACTGTCCCCTCCCAGCTCCTCCTCTCCCAGAGCAACAAACACCATCCCATCTCAGGCATCCCTCGTGCAGCCTGGCCAAGTAGGGCGCTTATAAAACCAGGCACCTGCACCCAACACCTGCGTGTGACTGACAAACAACCTCTGCCTGCAAGACAGCGTGCTGGGGACACGTCTTCATTGTCAGCCCAGCCAGCAGTGTGTGCAGACATGCTGCAAGTGCTTGCATTTACTCACACACAAACATACACCCACGCAGTGTTTAAGCTCGGGACGCGATGTCCTCGCTCTGTTCCTGGGGTACATCCCCACCTACAGCTGAAGGGGTGGAGTGAGGGCTCTGCAGCTGCAGCGTTGTGCTGGGTGATGGGAAATCCCAAGAGCGGATCCTGACGGCTCGGGGCTTCTGAACCAATGCAGCTTCTTCCTGCCCATTTAAATGAGGTGGCACTTTCAACACCAACCTAAAGGGCTTCACCTGTGTGACTCAACAGGATGCTGCCAGATCCTGCTCACTAGCAAAGCAGCTGTCAGAAAGCAAAAGCACAGTCATGAAAAATGCCTTCGTACTCCCCCTCAAAACCAGACAGAAGTGAGGAAGTATAAAAGCACGTTCCCATCCTGTGTCAAGTCTGCTTTCAAGGCCCATGTGCTTCTGCACTAGCATTCCAGAGGTTTAGAAACAAACAGAAAAATAGCTTTCCCCCCCAAAACACCCAAGGCTGCCAGCAGCATGAAAAATGGGGAAAAAACAAAGAAGTAAAAATCCCATAGAATTAACAGGACCAACTCACCTCCAGGTAGGTTTGCTTCTGCAAAGCTTAATATTAAATACTACACAGCAATGACAAACCACAAGAGCTTTATATTTCCTACACCTAGGTGTGTACCACAGAGAATTCATGTTCTCAAGAGGTACACGAAGTGCTCTCCCTCGAGGATTTCTGTGACGGGAACGACGTTTCTATGGCAGTCTGCTGTCAACAGCCTTTAATCGACCACCACCACCCTGCGGTAAGCACTCCTGCAGGAACCAGCCCATCACGGACGCTATCATTAAATTAAGAGGTTCCTTCAGAGATTTACAATGGTCGGGGCTCAGGTTAGCAGGTAAAAAGCAGCACTGGCTCAAGGAGATGCAGGGTGAAAAAGACACCCAGGAGGCATTTTCCCAGGTGTAACTCAACTGGTCCCCCGCTATTGTTTTCCTCCCTGGGAATCTGTGCAAATTGAGCACGGAGCCATGCAAGCTGCTCCGAGCGCGCCCATTTTGCTTCCTTCTTCCTTAACAAAAGATCCCTACAAAGCAAAGCTTTGGAGGCTGGACATCTGTCGCCGTTTGGGGGGGCCGGCGTGGTCATTGAAAAGAAGCAGTGACCTGTCAGCTTTGATTGATGGCCACAAACCTCTGGGCTCGACCCCTCGTGTGGGAAAAGAAGTCCCGCCAAGGAAAGCTCCCTTTCACATGCTAATTCTGGGTTATAAATACGGCAGAGGAGCAGAGGAGAGGCAAAGCATCCACCGGGACAGGGAGCGACCTGCTACCCAAGTCCTCGCAGCACCCCGGGGCGGACAGGATTACAATGACGGCCGCAGCCATGGCCGGAGCCGTGCACAAGCTCTCCAGCACCAAGGAGGAGAGGAAGGTATGTCCCAACGCCGGGCGTGTGTGCCCAGCAGGAGCCCCACATGTGGCAAGACACTGGTGCTTGGCATGTGAGCAATGGGAGCTGGGGCTGCAGGCAGCTTCTAGGAAAGAGAAATGGAACATTTTCTTCCTCTCATTATAAAGATGCTTTCTCTGAATTTAACACACACGGGTGTTTTTTGCTGCTTCCCTTCTCTGCCTTAGGAATGTTTCTGTCTTTTGGTTTCAGCTGGGTAAACTCTGGTTAACAGCGGGGGAAGTAAGAGAATTCAGAACTAATTCAGAACTAGTTCAGAACTAATTCAGACCCAAAGGACAGGCCCTCACCGGGGCTGGGGGCTCTCCACAGCCCCGCGCTGGTTTCACACCAGGACGTGGCTCTCCTGGTTCACACCGACCTGAGGCCCCAGCCCAGGAAACCCATATGGTTCAGTTCTGCCCTTGCTCCACAAAAAAAAGAAATTAACTGCAATTCTTCCTCCTCCTTTTCTCTTCCCTGCCAGTTAAGGAAACCTCTCATTGAGCGGAAGCGAAGGGAAAGGATTAATAACTGCCTGGACCAGCTGAAGGAGACGGTGGTTGGCGCGTTTCACTTGGATGTAAGTGCTCATTTTGATGCAGATTTTATCCTTCTGCTGATGGGGATTGCTTGTTTTCTGGTGGGTGGGAGAGGGTCTCTGTCTTTAGTGAAACTCGGCACTGCACAAATACTCTCAGCTGCTGAACTCTTTCTTTTTTAGCAGTCTAAACTGGAAAAAGCAGACATCCTCGAAATGACAGTCAAACACCTTCAGAACATCCAGAACAGCAAGCTGATGGGTAAGTGCATCTTCCCTGCAGCCTGGGGTGTAGGAGAGCACAACGCTGCACTTTTGGCCCCTGGCAGCTTGACAAAATCCTCTTTCAAACCTGTTGATGCCCGGGCTGCTGCTCTGGGCTTGCCTTTCACCACTAGATGGGGAGATGGAGCTGAACACATTTTAATCCACGGGAAGATTTTCCTTCCAGTGCATGGCTCTCCTTTTGTTCCATTTTGGCTCTGCTTGCTCAGGGGCAGCAGGATGCCAGGGGCTGCCCAGCTGGGCAGCTCACTCCCTGCACCACCTTGCTCCGAACCCTGCAAACCTTTAATGCTATCATAAAGCCCAAGTGAATTAAACCAGGTGCCAGATTCGGTCTGCCTTCCCCAGAAGCCAGTCACTGGCTCTTAAAATGTATTTCAGCATCTTCCAGTGTCTCAGAAGGGCCCCAGAGGGCACGATGACAGACTGGCAGGGACATGCCTGCAGATACCCTGTGGTATCCCTGCCCCAGTGGGAAACTCCACCAAGGAACCTGAGCCCTGTACCTGCTCCAGCCTGGGCCCCGCCACTGCTCTCCTTTGTGCAGAGCTTTTGTCCCACCCCGGGGGCAGCAGGGGTTTTGGTAGGAAGCTGGGCATGGTTTCAGCAATAGGCCCCACATGGGCCAATGCACACAGGAACCTGCTGAATGTTTTTGAGTGGGATGTGTAGGTTCTGCACGCTTACCAACTCCAGGTGTTTCCTGTTCAATGCAGCTGATTCCAAAGTGGGCCTTGAAGCTCAGCAGAGGTACAGCACTGGATATATTCAGTGCATGCATGAGGTCCACAACCTTCTCCTCACCTGCGAGTGGATGGACAAGACGCTGGGGGCACGCCTGCTGAACCACCTGCTGAAATCTCTGCCCAGGTCTGGCGAAGACTCCTGCAAAGCAGCATTAAGATCTTCGAGCCCGTCTCAGCAGCCTCTCTTGACGCCAAAAACCCCACTGAGCCCTAAGGGGAACACTCCCAGCACAAATCCATCTCAGGAGCACTTCTACCCAGTGGAAAACAAACAGGCTTTGAAAAATTCATTCCAGCTGCCGTTGCTGTCAGGTTTCAGCCAGGCTGATGCTGTGCCTCCCAGACAGGTCCTGCAGCCCAATTTTTCCCATAATAACCCTAGTATGGGGTCATTAGATATGTGGAGACCATGGTAAAACATGTTTTTTGAATGTTTATCTTAACCTTAGATGCTCTTAAGTATGTATCTTATAGATATGTTTCTTTAAAACACTTGTGGAGCAGGTCTGCTCCTGTAGGTGTACTAAAGACCAGGGTACTTCAAGCCGAAGTAAACCTATGTGTAGCCTGCATTGTAGAAGGCTGCTATTATTTTGTATTTATTTAATACATCTAAATTATTGTATAGAATCCTCTCATGCTCTTTAGTATATATTAATTATATAACTTTCTTGTCTTACATTCCTAAAATAATTAACTTTCTATCCATAAGGATACAAGACAACGAGCAACAGCCCCCCAGGCTTACCTCCCAGACCTCATGCAGCAGCTGAGATCACCTCGTTGCATAAAGGAGTAAACAGCCAACCTCTTCTTCCTTTTACTTTTGTTGTTATTATTCCTGTGCACCTGTGGGAGATTTCAGTTCTGATTTTGTGTAAGAATGCTGCAACGCTGAAAAAAGAAAGGGAGAGACTTGGTTTAGACATTGTAGACTGTTCAGAGATGCTCTCTGTGTTGCTCAGTGCTCACATGTTGTTCCCAATGCCTGAACATGCTGACACTACTGTAAAACCAGGGAGCTCACTGTATGTATATGTTACATATAGTTACATCTAGAGATTGTTTTTGTTTATGCTCTAAATAAACTTTGGAATACAATGACTGATATTTCTCCCAGCATTTTCTGTCTGCTCTGAACGCACAGTATTTGGGGATCTGCTTTTGTTTTCTTCTTTCACGAATGTTTTTTTCCTGAGAGCAATAGAAAGAGATTGCTCAGCTTTTGCCCCTGATGCTTTGTAGAAAAAGCAGTGCACACACATACACAGAGAATACCATGGGTCATGGTAACAGCTGTAAGTTACCAAAGGAGTCAGGAGTTGAGCTTATCAGCCTGGACCAAGACTTCAGGTGTTACTTACAAGGGAACTGCAGACAGACTCGGAAGGGCAGAAGGTAAAATCCTCTGCAAATTGTACCCATTAGATTGAGACAAACCCGCTCAACTTGTTGGTACCATTTGGTCACAGTTTTCCAACTCAGAGGCAGTTGTGAATTCTTCACAGTTAGAAGAAAAGAGCAAGGGTCTCTTAAACAAACACTGTGCATGCTAATTAATGGACCCCCAGGCCAGAGGGCCTAACGAGGTAGCATGATCTGTTTGATGATGTGTCGGAAGAGCACTAACCCTCACCGCTGGATTGAGCACCTCTTTCTGTGAAGCTGTCCCTTCCATCCTTCACTCTTGAAAAGCCATTAGAAGCGCTAGCACAAGGGTGGTAGGAGCAACAGCTGGCTTCCAGGAAAAGAGGCAGCACTGCCACGCTGGGGTGCAGCAGATTTCTTGAGCTGTGGGGTACGAAGGCAATTCCTTATAAGCTGCAGAGCTGTGCATGTTTTAAAGCAACCTCAGTTTCCTACTCTCTGCTTGAAAATTAGGACTCCCCAGATAGGAAATTAACGGATTACTGAAGGGAAATTCCAGAGCGACCACGACACAGAAAGCACATCCAAGTCATCCCACTGCAAAAGGGGGAGCTGGAGGCAGCCCAAGCAGGCAGCAGCAGCAGAGCCCACGGAACACTCACAGGTTGTGGGAACACTCAGGCAGAGTGAGCCTCAAGATCCTGGAAGAGGACAGACGTTAAAGACCGTGGTAGATATCATCACACACAGCCCCAAGCACAGAGAAAGCCCCGTGCCACCCGAGCACCCGTTACTGCACCGCTGGAGGAACCCCCACTGCCCAGCACCAGGGGCTGCACGCTGCTGTGCTGATAACAGGAGCAGCCCCCACCCAAAAGAGGACCTCAGACTGAGCAGTTTCTTTTCCTTTTAGATCATTTCAGTAATGCACTCTATCACACTTGTGGTAACCTCCTCATTACGCCAGGAGAGGGGCTAGGAAACATTCTGCTGGGCTGCAAATATTTTGCTGTGTTTTGACAGCACCGACTTAAAAACACACTTTCCCCCTAACGCTGTAAATCCCCACTGACTGTAATTATCAGTTACCGTGCTGAAAAGAGATCAGTGGGAAATAGATATTTCTCACCATCTCTGGCTGTTTGCTTTGTGCATTTGAAAATACTCTGCGGTTAGTGAGTTTTATTTCCTGTTTCTAATCGAGGAGGTTTTTTTTTTTCTTTTGTGGGCGTGGAGGGAATGGTCACATAGCAGCTGGTGAGAGTTTTAAAAATAGAAAAGTGTGGCTGCAGTGCTGGGCCAACAATCCCCAGGAACAGCGTTAGTGCAAGATGCTCAGTTCCCATCGCCTTCGTTTCCAGAGGATGGTCTCCTTTAGAATGATCTCCCTGCCACACACCTCGTCTGCTCTGGTTAGGCAGAATCCTTTGCACATCAACTGTTTTCAGTAAAGGAAACATTTCTTTAGAAAGGCAGATTATTCCTAACACTCCACGTACTGAAGTCAGCTATTCCTGTGTTTGACAAAGGAACTCAGCATCAGCTCAGCCTCACCTGGCTCTGTCCAAACCAGGGCTCTGCAGGAGCTGTACGACTTTTAGGAGGTGCAGAGTGGGGATGTCACATGGCCAGGTCTTAACCCAATGCACACACACTGGACATGGCCAAGAGAAGCACCCAAACCAGATTCCCAGATTTCTCAGCATGGGTTCAGCCAGCCAGAGCTGTTTGCTGGGAGCGGTCACAGCTGCATTGAATCTCGTGCAGCACACGGCACACGCAGGGCTGGGACAGCCCAGCGCAGACCTGGGCATCGTCCCCTGGCAAAGTGCTGTTCCAAAGGTGCATTTGTGAACTCAGCATTGAAAAGAGGCCAGCCACAAAGTGCAGGGGGATAGGAGGAAGGCTGGACCTGAGGCTCAGGACCCCCACGTAGCTCCAACAGAAAGTAATTAGAGATTTATACAATAATACTGTAGGCCAGGTGGACAAAACACTCGTGTGCATAGCAGCTCTGTTCATACAAACTGCATTCCCAGACAGCTCTCACTGAAACCAACAGGAAAACTCCCACTTATTTCTCAGGACAGAGGACTGAGTCCTTTCCTGACTGGAAGGTGCAGAGGCTCAGGGCTGTGTAACAGACCTCAGGACCCTGCCCCACTCCCAGCACACTGCCCAGGGGCCCCAGGGCATCCCGGTGTTGTCCCCCACTCCTCCTCTCACTCTCAGGGCACCAGAGCAGCCCCTTTCTGACCAGGCAGCCCCACAGTCACCCACAGCAACCAGGCCAAACTGCTCCAGGGATGTAGGAGTGGTGCTGAGCCCCTGCAGATTGTCACCCATGGGGCTGAGCACTTTGCTGTTAAGAGGAGCACGAGCCAAATTTCCAGAGTGCTCACTTTGGGAAGAGGAGGCTGCAGGCTGCTGGCATGACCTCTGCAGGACCCACGGAGGGGCTCCTAATCCTCTGCACTTAAAAGCAAGTGACCCTGCAAAGCCCCATGTGAAAGCAATTCTGGAGCAGAACATTTTCCAACTGCTTTTAAGCACAGAGCGGCGACTGCGAGTTCCTGCAGCGAGACCGCCAAGCGCTGCTGCTGGGAAGCTCGCTGACAGCAGAGCTCCAGAGGCTTCGGTTTCCCTTTATACATACGCCATTATCTCACAGCTCCCAGTGTATATGTTCCTATCTTAACAGAGGCACCCTCGTATTTCATCTCATGAGAAGTAATGTCGTGTTGAGAAGCTAACCCAAAGTCTGTCACATTTTCCAGAGCTTTCTCACACTCACGACCAAGGCAGCAGAAGCTGAAGCCAGCCCCGGACCTGCACTGCAGATGTCTCATTTACAAACCGTAGCCCTGCCAGGGACGTGCTCTGCTGCCCAGGCACTGACCACAGACCTGCCAGGGCCTGGGAACTCTGTGTCTGAGACTCTCCTTTGCTCCCTGTGTTAGGTGTCACACATCTTTCTGTGCATTTGGAGTTGAAGAGCTTGTTAGAACGCATTCATCACATTTTCTTTGGCTAACACAACCGACCAAATGGACTTACATACTTGATCCCAAATCCACTGCGAGAGAGAGACCTGACCTAGACATCAGCTCGAAGGGGCTCATCTCTGGGGCTGGAGCAGGGTCCCCCCTGCTCTGCTGAACTGCAGAATTTGTAAATGCTGCCCTATACTAGAAGGGGCTGCTTCACTGCCTCTCATAGCAATCCAGTGAAGTAGGTTTTCACTTCTATTCTACATTGATACAGATTTTACAGCAGCTCCTACGTGCTCCTGGCACTCTGTGTGTTTAAAAACTCAGGATTTAATCAGCTGTATGGAAAGGCTTTCCACAGACCTCATGGGCATCTCCACGGCCGCGGTGCAGCTTCCATTTGGCCTCCATGACAGGCCTCCATGACAGGCCTCCATGACAGGCCTCCATGACAGGCCTCGTGCAGGCCCTGCTGCAGCCTCCCCCAGCAGATGGGCACTGCACAACACCCTAACGGGATTATGCAGTGCTCGGGGGCCCTGAGGAGCCATCTGTCACAGCCACTGTGACACTGTGACAACCACTGACCCCCTGACAGCATGCCCCAGCTCCCCCAGCTCAGCCGAGAGCTCAGCGTTTTCCTCCCGGCGGCTGCTGAAGCCCCGGTGTGCACCAGGAGGGATGCATGCCCTTACAGAGGTGGAGGTGATGCAGTTTGGGGCCATGAGCACCATTTTTGATGGCTGCCAAAGGGGATGCAGCAAACCCTGCGGGAGGTATGTTCCTGCCTCTGCACTGGGCTCCAGAGTGCTACAATGAGAACGTTTCTCAATGAAAAGCTGTAAAGCCAGAAGCAAGCCCTACACAACCACAGAACTACAGGGTGACAAAAACCTCCGAACAACGCTGGCAAGCTGCTCCTTTTTGCCCCCGACAGCCAGGGGATGGCATAGGGATCACGCCAGAGAGCAGGTAACCCTCTGCAACACAGCCCACACCAGAGCTGAGGGCACCTTCCCCTCAGCAACCTCTCCCCATGGCCACACCGTCTCCCAGTGCTCAAGCTGCACCTCTCTATCCCACACAAACTGAGAAGGGAGAGACAAATAAGCATTCCTCAGCTCAGAACAGCAGCTGTTTAGCAGGATGGAGGAGCAAGCCAGGAGAGCCATGGCTGAGCTCCTTGGGCAGAGCAGCCTTGTGCCACAGCTGGAATGTTCCTGGGTCCCTCTGGGCTGTGGGAATAACCACACAGCAGCAACCACGGGACCTCAAACATCCCTGCCCCCTGCCCCACAAACATTTAGCCTACATGAGTACAGAAGTACAAAGGGAAACACTTTGAGATATGCCCTCTTCCCACTGCAGAGGCTGTGAGAAGCAGCAGCCTGCACAGGATAGCGATCACATCACACCATGTGCTCCTGAAAAACGTTGAGATGGGCCTTTGATAGGTGTGACAGAGGAATCCAGACCACTGAACACAGCTAGAGCAATACCTAGACGGACAGGTTCTCCCAACCAAACATGTTGTGGTCAAAATTCTCTGGGGAAAGGCAGCGCAGTCCTCCTGGTGCCTCCCACTGCTTGGCACTGCCCACAGGAGCACACGCTGAGCAGGAGTCCACTGCGGTAAGCCCAGCCTTAGCTCTCCCTCGGCCATGAGACCTAAGAGATGCTGATGAATTTGAGGCAGAAAGGTCCATGAGCAGAGCAAGTTTTCCAACACAGACCCAAAACACTACAGGAAAGCTCTGAGCCCATCAGTGCAGTCTATCTCATCCATAGGTTCAGACTGGGTGTCGACTGCCCTGTGCTTTTTTCTGAGCAGCCACAGTTCCAGAGGAGCAGCACTGGGCAGCAGGTAAGGGAGTAGCACAGGCCACAAGACATGGATCTCGTTCCAAGCCCAGCTCTCGCTTCCACTTGCTCCACACCTGAATTTTCCCCATCTCCTACTTGGGAGTGATGATTGTATTCATCTTTGAGATCTCTAGATGAAAAGCACTAGCAAGATGCCAAGGACTGCACAGGCTAAAGAGATGAGGCAGGACTTAAAAAGCATCTCTCCAGCCAGCTGTCATATGAATCACGTCTCCTCTGTCTACCTCTTCAAAGTCCCTCCCCACAAACATACTCCTGTGACCGCTGGAGTCTTGTGCTGGCAGGGGTATGGTCAATCCAGGCCTTACTGCCTGATGGAAATCACCAGGGTCACACAGTGCACGGCACCCACCCTGCCTGAACCCACCCCGCTGGCACAAGCGCACTGCCCCTGTCAGACCAGGCCAGGCTGGCAGTGCGTGGGAAGATTAATTTGTAGCCTGGAGATGCTCCGTTTTTGCAGGGTGACTGGAACTTTTTCCAGCCCTGGCCTCTTGTCACCAGGCTGAGGAGATGCCCTTGCTGGAGCAGTGGGCTCTGCTCAGCACCTCCTTCAAGGAAATCTGCTTCCCTCTGGAAGTGGTCTGCAGTCCCCTGGGCATGAGTGATTCATTAGGGCAGTGTTCACTGGGGTGATAGCTGCAGCTGGGCAAGAATGAACAGGAAAGCAGGAACACTGCAGCTTGCCCTAAAGCCTGAAAAAAGCCGTTTTCTGCTCCAGCTGTTCCTTTGACAGCTGCATCTTTCCTGCAATGACCGCTTCCTTTGAGGCTGCTCCAGGCTGCCAGAGTGACTCCTCCAGGCTCCCTGCATCAGCTGGTTGTGGTGCCAGCCAGCTGGGTGGCAGCTGAGGGACAGCCCCCAGCACTGAGCTCAGAGGTGCCCAGACATTGTCCAGCACACGGCAGCTCCTGGCCTTCCAACCCCAGGCTGCGGTGGTGGCTGTGGGACGTGCACACGATGTCCCTGGAGAGCTGAACTCAACACCCACTCGAGGCCGCTACTCACCAAGGGCTCAAAGTCACGAAGCTCAAGGGTTGTGTCTATGCCAGGGAATAATTGTGCATGACAACCCAAACGAACCCGGTCTGCATGCACAGAAACCGTGCTGCCAACTGATACAGCACGCAGAGAGAGGACAACTAGGAAAATTGCTTCAAAACCACACAGCTGCTCCAGTATAGTTGGAGCCTACGTGCTCTCAACTCCCATTGGTTTTCTAGGGAAACATGGCTACTCCAGACTGCCTAAAGTGCTTCTACAAACTTCTGGTTTTACAGCCTCAATCCCAGCCCCTCAGGGAGGAATTCACACACCTCACACCTTTCACCCAGCTCTCTGTGCCTATACCCAGCTCCTGGCACACAGATCTGAGAGGCCTCACCCAGCACACAGCCAGCTCTCCTTCCCCAAATGAGGGGCAGGCATTGCTCCAGCTGCCTAACATCCATTTACAAAGTCAGCCCACAGCACTACTGGGTATCTCACAGCAAGTCTGAGAGGGGAGGGATCTGCCTGCCAAGAGCACACTCCTGCCTCTGAACAGCCACAGGGACAGCAGTCCTGAGCTGTGCTTGGGCAGCGCCTACCTGTCCCCAGCTGGATGAGGTCCCATTGCAAGCAGTGCTGCATGGGTCACAGGAAACCAGGTTTCAGTTTCATCCTGTGCACATTTGCAACCACTTGCATGGGCTGGGTGGGTACTGAGAGGGGAGCTTGAGGCTCAGCAGCAGGGAAGCAAACAAGGGCTGTGAGGTTGTGCTCTGATGGGCTGCATGCTGCCAGCTGCCTGCTGGAGAGGGATTCTCCATTTGCACAGGATTCTGTCTGAAACAGGAAATACAGTTTTTAGTGGCTGTGATCAAAGGGGAGACACAAACAGAAATGAACAATCAGGATAGCACATCCACAAACTTGGTGTTTTAGAACAAGAGCTGGAAAACCTTTCCTGGCTGCTGTCATGCTGGGAGCAGGCTTATCCCAGCACCCGTGTGTCTCAGTGCCAGAGGTCCCAAGTCCTTCCAGAGCTCTGATGTGAGCCATGAGGTGGACAATACCTGCCTCCTCAGTGGTGATGCCCAGTTTAACAGACCCAAAGGCAGGATGACCTAGCTTCAGAGATGATGTAGCCTGTTTGCCACGGAGATGGGGAGCTGCCTTTTCTGAAGTAACACTTCACGTGTGTGAGAGCAGGGGGCAGCCATTTTCAGGAAAAAGAAGGCTAAAAATGCAAAGTATTTCCATGTTCCCCTGCTTCTCTGTCACCCTCAAAACCATCAGCCCCTGTCTAGTGCCCCTCTGCCATATCTTAAAATCATTTCCAATAGCAGTTGTTGTGCGCTGGCCATTCCGAGTGACAAAGCACAGTGTGCACACATTATATAGAGGAGACGCTGCATTCCTCCAGGGAGAGATAACAAGCCACAGGGGAGGAATGCTTTCCCAGCATGTCTGTGCACGACCAAAACCCAAACAGAATCAGCATGCAACTGGCAGCTCCCCAGCAGATGACTCTCAAAGTGCTCCAATGTGAGTCTAGGTGGTAAAAACGATGAAGCAAAGTGCTTGTCTGCAGACAGGCTGCACACGCAGACCTGCACGACACGGAGAGAGGCACTGCACGGCCCTGGCTGAGGGGTCACTGCATGTTTTGGGATGTGGGTTCTACGAAGAGCTCAGTTCAAGCTTTGAGTGCTGAAAAATCCGGTTCCAGGGCACTCTCAAGACAAATCCTCCTCCCCAAAGTATGATGGAGTGTGGGCACATGCGCATGCCCGCGCACACATGTACAGTGAGTTTCCTGAAGGATACTCTACTCCCAGTGCTGGGAAGCCCACCGTGCATTCCTGCTTCCACACAGGAGCAGATGGCTGTGCCTTACCTCCCCACACACCACAGGTGAAGGCCAAAGAGAACTCACAGCACTGCCTTCTGATCAGACTTGTTATCTGTGCACAGCATCACAGGGCTCCAAATACCACCAGCGTTTAGGAACAAAGCTTCAGTTTGACTGTAGCAAAAGCACATAACAATCTCCCTGCATATGGCCCAACAACACATTGAATATTGGCTTAGGAAGAAAAACACTCTCAGTCTTCATATCACCGAGACAGCAGCGATTGAACAGGAGATATGGTGCATTGGCTGCCAATCCATTGATATGCAGCCAGCTCCTCTCACCTGAACTTACCAGTTTTGCTGGTGCAGCTATACTGGCAAAACTCCCCGCTACAGCAAAACCCACGACTGGAATCAACAAATCAGACAAGCAAAATCAGCTTCATTTACCCAGCACTTTCATGCTGGCATAACTGGCAGGGATTGTGCAGTGAAGCGATGTAATTATAACAAAACAAATAAACAAACCTTTGCCACCCCCCTGCACTGACCCAACTTTAAAGTGTGAATCTCTGCAAACCAGAGACAAAGGGCTACTGCAACTGCCCGTAAAAAGCTCTCGTCTCTGGGGTGGAACACAAAACCAGCATAACACAGAAGGTGCCTCAGCTGAGGTAAGGAATCAAGAATACTTTACTCAGCTGGCAATGGAGGAAGAAGGCAGAGAAACAGAGGAGAGCTCTTCATGTGATGTTTTGGCTGCTGTTACTCCAGGACTCACGCATTTGGTCTCCAGCCTGGAGATGCTCCGAGTTGTTGGATGGATGCATGCTAGGGTGTGAGGTGTCTAGCAGCCAAGCCAGAGACAGGAATTTCCCTGTTTGCATCATTTCTTGAAATACCTGTTAAGATGGAAGAGGATAAGAATCACTTTAGATGAGACCAGGAGCCTACCTAACACGGCAGCCTATCTCTGCTGGGCCTGGGCAAAGAGCAAGGCAAAGTATGGAGCTGCTGCTCCATCCACAGCCCTCTGCTCCCAGCAAAGGTCCTGTGCAAGGGAAGGGGTACTGCCCCTCCATGCACCTCCCCTCCTCGCAGCCTGCTCTGATCTGCCCCGCCTGGGTCCAAGGGCAAACCCTGTTCTGAACGGGACTGTGCCTGGACTGTATCCTCCCACAACACCCAAACCTTTCTGACACAGAGCAAAGATGAGTTCAACAGTCAGAGCACACAATACCTTTTTTATTTTGTTAATGGAATCCATTTGCACACTGCCTAATTACAACCCCTATATACCGAAATTGGAATTAAGCAGGGCCAAAACCTGAAGGCTGAGGAGACTTGAATTTCAGAGCACTAATGCTGAGGTTCCTATTTTAAGTCCTCTGGTCAAATTTAGGGCTGCCAATCAAAGGGTCACATTTGCCTTCAAAGAGTACCATGCTGCGAGGGATTTCCTGATGCTAAGCATCCTGGCTTAGCTGCCCATTCCTTGCAGGCTGGGAGCTGCAAGGAGGAAGCTGTGAGACCAATCACTCCAATGGATCCAATACCCAGGAGCTCAGCGCTCTTGTGTGGGGATATAACAGAGCATTTGCCCTAATCTTATTTTCAAAGTGATGGCATTGTTTTAATTTTGTCCCCCTGGAGAGGGTGTGTGGCAGAACAGAACCTCATCTCTTGTACAGCCATGAATGCTGTGCCTACAGCTTGGAAAGCAAACCCATCACCTCCCTTGGCAGACAACTGGGGCCTTCTACCAGGCTTGACAGCTCTTTGCAAAAGTCAGCCTCTGTCTCTGTGGTCTCCTCTCTCTCCAGGGGAGGTTCTCTGCTCAGACACCACAGCTCTGTTGAGAGGGAGGAGATCGGAGAGCACAGCCACGGGGCCTCTACACAAGTGCCCTGGGAAGGGGGGCTCAGCCTGGGGCAGCAGCTGGCACCGAGGGGCCAAGCAGGCAGAAATATCCCCCCTTCCCCTCCTGCTGCCTTGCAAAGGCTTTTACAATTACTGTTGAGTTCCCCAAGGGAGAAAACATCAAGGAATGAGTAAGAAAACCAGAGGCATGTGGAGTTGGCTCATGCCCCCACCTCCACCTGGGGTTTGGCGTTGATGCCTGCAGCACGTGGAAATTCCCATTTCCACTCCTGGGGACCATTTTCTCCAGCAATTTCACTGCACCTTGGGGTCCCACCGTGCCATCCTCCCTCACAGACCTGCCCCCACATCCAGCGCATCTCACTCACCTGCCTGAAAGTGCTTCTCTCATCAACTCAGCAGTGCCTCACCCATAGGGAAAAGAAATGAGTTCAGAGTTGAGTTTTGGTAATTCACCTGCCTCATTCCTTCTGATCTGGGCCGATGTCTGCACAACAAAGTCCTTTTCCACATACATGATGTTCCAGGTACCCACAACGACTCAGCCCATCAGGAGCCCTTCCTTGCTTTCTGGGTGTGCTTTTTCCATTTGTGTTACATGAAGACAGATCTGTAAAAAAGGAGGTGAAGCGTCTCCGGGGGGAGGTGCAGCACAGGCAGGTGAGCGGAGGAGAAACTCTGTGCTGGTCTCTTTGAGAGACCTCCTTTTGCATGTAAATTTGGCAGGGCTGAAAGCAACCATGGAAATGCCTGCCATGCTATAGGGATTGTGCTCCACTCATGAACAACCTGCTCTGAGCAACCCCACTTCCCACCACCGAAAGCACCAAAAAGCGAAGCATGGGCATCAGCCAAGGTATCAGCCAGGGGGGCCCTTTCCAACCTGGGATCTGAGATGCCAGCTGCTCTGTGGAAGTTCAGCCAGCTCCATGGGCTGCGCTGGGTTTGTCACACCTGCATGAGCCAGAGCGCAGCCATCTGCAATGGCAGCTGGTGGGGATATCCTGACAGGGAAGGGCTTCTGCCTGCGATGACAGCCTGCCTTTACAGGAGTACAGCACCCACCAAAGTACACTGGGGACTCACCCAGCTGGCGGAACCGTGGCGGCCTCCTGCAATTACGCTTGACATACGAGAGATGGGATGCCAGCTAACACCTGCCTTGTGTTTATACAACACGGCAGCACAACAGCTGCTCTATGCCCCATGCATCCCAGACTGCTCGGAAGGTAAATACACGGCGTACAGGATAACCTGAAATTGCCAGGCAGCTGGGGCAAACCCCGATGCAATTGCTGTGCTCTGAGAAGGAAGGGCACACGCGCAGGGAACTTCACTGGTGCTGGCCATGTCCTCTGAGAGGCAGTTACCAAAAGGTTGACGTCCATCTGTATTTTCTTCTCAGAAAGCCACATCTCTTCATCTTCCCTTCAAGCCAGTGTGCTGTTTGCAAAAGCCGAGTGAAGCCCTGAAATCCCACCGGAACAAACTCAGAAACCAGCCTCTGCTGACAGCTTTGCTGGAAGCACTGATTGCAAGAGAACACGATGCCTCTGAAAGCTGAGCAAAGCCAACCTTCAGCCCAGCTGAGCTGCTGTACGCAGTGCAGGCACAGCTCCGGCTGTTACCTCCTTACGAGCAGGAGCTGGATGCTGGGGCAGGCTGGGAGGGACGGTGTGCAGATGACGCTCTGTTTCATGATCTGAAGAAAGAAGGAAAGTAGTTCACAAACAAGAGCAACTCCTCAGTGCCTGAGGGACAACACACAGCCTCGCATCACGGCACAAGGCAGCTGGGCCCTACCCTCAGCCCCTGCTTTCCTCTGGCCCAGGCCGGGTGTTCCCGGTGCCAGCAGCAGCACAGCCAGGCTGGCACTGCCCGGCCCTGTGCCTGCACCAGGGAGGAGCACTTTGCCCCGTTCTCCTTGAAAGTGCAAGCAGGAGATTAGCTCAAGCAACCCCAAACAAAGAAGCTTGCCAACTTTCCCCTGGTATTTTTAATTGCTGTTTGAATGATCAGCTTCTTCCCCATCCTCCTTTGCACTCTGAATCGAGTGTGAAAGGCAACTGCTGCAACCCCCAGACATTCCCCAGGCTCACATCACCACGAGAGCAGCTCCTATGTGCTACAGACAGACCTGAGAAAGGGAAGAGCCATGGGGAGAAATGGAGTGGGCTGGATCTGTGCAGGGCGGGTTCTGCCAGGCAGGCTGAGCTACAGCACACAGCACTTAGGCCACACGAAGCCCTGCTAAACTTAGTGATGCTGACCTCAGTGAAACACCAGGTAAAAGAATATTCAGAAGTGCAGCTGCCAAAATGTGTCCTGCTGGGAGGTGTGACAAACACCCCACGGATTTCCACGGGACCACAGCAAATTTAAAGCCAGAACTGATGCATGGAGATTTCAAGACGATCAGCTGATTTCAGTGCAGTTTCAGAGACAGACTTCACCGAGAAACAACATCAGGAACTGAAAGACAAAAACCATCAAGAAAGCATTTCCATGAGCACCAAACCCAAGGCGCCCACGGACGTGCACCACGAGGGCACGCGGACTCCCCGCTGCCCGAGAAAGGCTGAGCTAGCAGTGCAGCTACCCACAAATGGAACCTCTTTCTCCCACCCAGGCACTTCTTTTCACAAACCCGTGAGAGTTTAATGCCTTACAGCTGCCTGCCTCTGTCACTTGTGGTTGAAACTGCCCCAGCAGGTTACACTGTGGGTGGAGGGAGCAGCGGGCTATGGAGGGAGCACACGTGCATGCACGGTGCGACTGCACTCGCCCCATTTCTTTGGGCACCCGGGTGGAAAAAGAGCAAGCGGGGCTGCACAGCACCCAGCCCCATCTGCTCGGCACAGCTCCGAGGCTGAGCCCCAACGGGAGCGTGGCAACACGCCAAGCGCTCCCACTTCAAAGCCCTGCAGAGCAAGCAGCCTGTCTGCCGGCTTTTATGGCGCTGCTATTGCTTGCGTGGTGAATTCCAGACAGGGAATGTAACGACAGGCTGGCGAGGACTGCCTTGCTAATGATAACGCTCAGGTACAGTGCGCAGCCAATAAAGAACAAACCTCTTGAGCAGCATTCTGGAATAGCTGCTCTCAGTCACAGGGACTGCACAGCCGGATTCGAGGCACAACGAGGGGCAGCGTTTGTCACCTCTGGGGAGAAGGTGGATCTGCAGCACAGGCCCTGGAGGCGGTCAGAACGGAACAACCCCGTGTATTTCTATTAAAGCCTGGCTGCCCTCTCAAAATCTTTAACCAGGGTACTCTTTGTGAGTGCAGAAAACAGCAACCCTCTCTTTACAAATCCATCTCCCCTCCACCTCCTCCCCACAGGATGGAAGGATGAAAGAGCTGCCTACAGAGATACCATGGGCCATGTCCCAAGAAGGAAAAGCACAGCAGCCAGGAACTGCTGAGGGGAGAGCAACACATGGGCTGGGTCACTGCTGCGCCCGCCAGCTGCCACCCATGCAGCTCTGGGGGAAGTCGTGGCCTTTCACCACCTCACTTTTCCAGTCTCTGGCATTATTTAGACAACAGTGCCTGCAAACTAAAGAACAAAAGCACTGAAGCCCAGCAGTTCTGTTTGCTGGATTTAGAAAAGGGCCCAGTTCTCTCTGTGTCTTTTATAAACAAAACACAGCCAATCATCTCTAGCTAAAATTAAAGATCTGTTTTCTTTGACAACATCTCTTCCACGTGTCTAAAGCTCAGCAGTGGCCCAAAGGTGTGGAGTGGCCCTAGCCTGTCCTTGTAGCACTGCACCACAAAAAGGCACAGCACAGGAGAAAACAGCATTTAAACACTATGGAGAGCCCAAAGTTGCCCCTCACCGTACCGGCAAGCAGGCAGTGCTGGAGCAACCATACAGCCTGAGTATGTGGGACTTGTGCCACAGCTATGTTAGAAAATGATGCCATGGGCTGACAGCCCAAGGACTTCCAGCAGCAGAGGCAGAGCCACAGCAGTGGGTTCGGTCACCATTGGACAGCAGCACAGTGCTGTGCTGCTGGGAAAGAAAGGCAAGAAGGGAACACTGGTCACAGCCCAGTCTGTCCTGGAGCCCACTCACTGAAGGCTGTCAGGCAAACAGCACCAAACTCCAGCAGGAGAGCCAGGCTGCCATGCACAGGGAATGGCCCTGCTAACAGGACTAATGGCACAGCACGAGCAGCCCGGCACCAGGGACACCTGTCTGCTCTGCCCCCAGCGCCTAGCAGAGATAGCAGCAGCCAGCTGTGCACAGCTGTGCCACGGACACTCAGAGCTCCTCTTCCTTAGGTGGGGATGTCCTCGGGTCTCCCAGGGCACTGACCCACCAAGACCCACACCATTTCCACTGACATATCCTCAAAAGAGCTGAGAACATGCCCTTGCTTTGCTGCAGTGACAGGCTGGGGAAGGGAGCAGGGAATACAGGGAATGCCCGAAGGCAGACTGCAGTGTGTGCTTAATCGGCTTAGATGAAATGAATCAATAGGCCCTAAAACAGGGGGGTCCCCTCCCAGGCCACGCAGCAGACAGAAACCTGCTGGAAGGACTGGAATGTGTGAGCAGCAAATCAGCTCTGTGCAAAACGATCTGAGCCAACCTGGAGCAGCCCCAGACAGACACACCATCTGCTCAGAGCACTTCACAAGGACATCACGGTCAACGGTGTCAAAACCAGCAGACAGATCAAGGAGCACTAGCACGGAGCACAGCCCCAGGCCAGCCGCAGGCAGGGATCACAGCCCTGCCAAAGGGCGCTCCCAGGACCATGCCTCCTGCTCGGGCCAGCCTGGAATCTGTCAGGGGCAGCGTACACACAGAGGTGTGACTGCTGCTGTAATGCTGCTCTCCTGGAGGATGGAAGGAATGGCAGGATGGATGTCACATAGCAGCTGACAAATCATTCAACAAATGAGGTGGCTGCCTCGGGACAGAAGAGCAGACACCCAGTGTAAGCGCTCCAACCAAACAACCCCGCAGCACAGAAGCCCTAGCGGAGCTCCACAATATCACTGGCACGCTCACAAGCAAAGGATCACTCAGGTCACAAGAGCAGCGATGAGCTCACGCCACACTTCCGAAGCTCACCTGCTCGGTGTGATCCCCAGGGACTTCCCACCAGAGGCACGATGCGGCCGTCAGAACCACGCGGCCCAGGCGAGGCCTGCAGCCAACCCTCCTGGATGTGGTCCCAGCTTCAGACCCACTCCGTGTCTCTGGAACAGGAGGGCACCCTCTGCTTTTCTCTTCCTCTGTCAGCTCCTGCCACGACCGGTGCAGCTCCCAGAACCCACTCCTGGGCCCTTCCAGGCACTTCAGCTCCTTCGGCCACTGCCTTTTTTCAGCTGTCTCAGGCCCAGCAAGCAGGGAGGGCAAATAAACCAGCTGATTTCCCCCCCTGCACCTCACCTCCTCAGCGTGCTCTGCACACCAACTCAGCTGTCTGTACACCACAGTGGTAAAGGGGGGAGCAGCAGGAGGCATATCACAAACCCAGCTTTCTTCCTAAGGATCTTGAAAGGTGTTAAACATCTATGGGTAAGATGAGGGTGATCCTGCATTTCTTTACAGGGAGGCTCTACCAGTACCAACAGCAGCAATAACTAAAGCAGGCAGCTCGGGACTCTGGCTGCACATGTTCCTCACATCTCACAAGTAAGATGACTCAGTGTAAGTAAAACAAACAAACAAACAAACACTGGAATCAACCAAAGGCTCAATTAGAGCTGTACAGCGCTCACCAGAAAAGCCCCCTGCTGAGCTACAGCTTCTCCTGGCAGGGGCAGCTGCCTGTCTGCCCAGACAAATCCCATCCCAGCACAGCTCACAGCAGCCGACAGCAGGAGGGCTCCGGGGGTGCCCCTGACACCAGCACCCTGCAGGGAGAGGTGCCACCTCCTTTTACTCCCAGAACACGAGGCTGCACCGTGGAAACTCACTGGGGCTCAAGGAATGCAACGCACTAGAGGACAGGCCTCCTCTGGCAACCTGGATTTTAAGAGAGAAACACGAACACTGTGCAGATCGTGCTGGAGATGCTGGAGCAGCACCTGCTGTCTGCAGCAGGGCCAGGGGACACTGCTGGCTCTGGGCTCACACACGCCACATCTTCATGCTTGGCTTGTTCAGCTGATCTCATTCACGGCCAAAAACAAGGCAGGCCTTGTGGACTTGGTGCATTGACTGTGAGGTGCACTTTAAAAGCTTGACTCCAACTACATTAAAATTGAATAACTTGGCAGAGAGTCCATAAAGACTGTACTTCAAGACATACCAAGAAAGGAAGACGGTGAATGCAATTATGCTGATGGTAAAATGCTGATCTTAACTGAGACTTCAGCAGCGATGACATATTTGAGATGATTAAGTTCAAGATCTGCAGATAAGAGGATACAGGTAAATTTCTTGGTTCCCTAGACTCTTTTTTTACCTCCTCTCCTAAAGAAACAATCCCACTGCAGGCCCCAGTCTCTCCCCTGCCCTGTCATTCCCACCCACCAGCACTCAGCCTATCTAGCTAAATTTAACAGACGATCAAGGCCAAAAAAAAAAAAACTAGGAGGAAATAAAGTTCCTGTAAATTCTGTGAATAGGGGCATCTGGGCTGAGGTGAGAGATCCTGCAACAGGAATTCACCTTTTTCTGGGCCGCAGAGGAAGAACGTATGGCTGTGAAGGAGAGAGGATCCCACCAGATGATACAAAGCCATGGGGAAAGGAGCTCCATCACTGCCAGAACAGACTGCCAGGTGGCAGGTGTGGAAGGAGGCTTTGTCCTGGAGGCACGCAGTACAGCACAGCAGACATTACAGACAGCTCCCCGTCACTCCTCCTCTCTTACACTGGCTACTGGCACTGCACGAGAGCTAAAGGTCAGCTTGCTGCTGCACACAGAGCTGCACACACCGAACAAGAAGCCTTCTGCTTCCACAGCAAACCCTCCCTTGCTTCTATTGCAAAATTAAGTGTGAATTCAAGCAAAATTACAGCCACCCTGAGCTGCTAGAACAGCTCCCTGACTTCATATCCATCTCCTGGCCGGGGGGACAAATGACTTCTTTCCACACTTGCCTCTCTAGTTCTCCCCAATCCCCAAACCAGTTTTCTTCATATTGAGATAATACTCCAGTACTCCGGAGCAGACAGCTTCCATCCAGATTAAGTGGAACACTGGACAGTCGAGAGGGAGAAGAGAACCCCTAAGGTAATGCTGTCACTGAGAATCACCCCGTCACCTAATGATGAGCTGCTCAAACACCACGTGGGCATGCCCAGGGTGCCAGCCCTGTTAGCACCGCTGTGCCAGGACAGCACCCTGCTACGGGCATCAGCCAGGACCTGTCCTGCCCTGCCCAGACACTGCACACCACCACCGAGCCCCTGAAAAAGGGGGCAGAAAAAGGAACAGGAAACTTTTATTTAGGCCAGAAAAGTTTCAAGATCACTTCCTCCTTCACATGAAATCTGTGCAAATAACTTTACTGATACAGCAAAGAGACAGACGTCACTAGGGGAAATCAGCCAGGTACCCTCCCCATTCAGGCCTGAATACAAACATCAGAAAGATTTTTCCTAGGAAATGCAAAACGAATAAAAGCAGGTCTTGGTTTCGAGACGAGACCCCCTCTGCTAACCACCCGCCACTCTTCTTTACCAATCCATAAGAAGTAAATAGCTATGTGAAATCAAAACAGCCATAACAACAGCGGAACTTCTCCCAGAAGAGAAAATCCTGGAAAACACAAATGGTTTCTGGAGAGGTGGCTGGAGGGAACAGAATGCTCTGGCAGTCGCAGCGCCCGCTGAACACACCCCACCTGACAGCCAGAAGGAACCTGTGACAGTTCCTTCTGCCCATCCCTTGGGTTACATTCATCACCAGAAAAGTTTCACTTCAGAACACCACGCGCTTTGGCAGCACAGTGAATGCTAAGGAGCGTGTAGGAAACAAACTGGCTGAGGAGAAGCATGAGAAGCATGACCAGAGCCTCTGCACATCCGTCTGCCCCTGCTCCAGAGGGTGCAAAGCTGTCCAGGCGAGGGAAGGAGGAACCGTGAGAAGCTGAAGGAGCTCAGGATGATGTGACGTGCCCTGAATGAAGGCTGCAATCACAGCACGAGGTGGAAACACACTCAGTACTCACCTACCACTACCACACGTCACTCCCTGCCCTCCTCGGCCTCCTGCTCTTCGCCAGTCTGGGCACTGGAAGTCTTCCCCCTTTCAGACCCTCCCAGCACACCTCCTCCATCAGCCAGCAGCACTTCGCAGCCTCCCCCGAGCAAAGGCCGGCTGCTGCACCTTCTCCAGGACGTGCCTCCTGTGACACGAAGGAGCATGGGCAGTCACCAGCCACAACCCCACAACCCCTGCTTCCCAGCATCCTTCTCTTTGCAGTCATTGTCACTCACCAAGTGCTTTGCCAGGTACGAGCAGCCCTTGAAGTGCCCAATCTCCCACCTTCTGTTGGATTATTTCTATCTGCAGTTTAGGTGGCACAGTTTTCCAGCGAGCCCACTGGGCTGCAGGCAGCTGAGAGCTCTGGGCAGCAGCCAGCCCTGCTCTCAGAGCTCTGGCAGGCAGCGAGCTGCATCACTGAAAGGGCTGGGAGGGAAGGAGGCCAACGAGAGCAACCCAGACAGCGTAGAGCAGCTGCCTGTGTGCTCTGTCAGTTTTCAGAGCTGCACTCTGGTTACAGCCTTAGGCTGTGTATCACTGGGACTTTTATCTGACACAGCAACACGCACTTGCCTCTAGTGGATCCAGTCCTACTGCTCTGCCCACGAGACCCTGTCTGTGTGCAAATTTGGCCTTTGCTTTGTCTATCAGTTGTAAGACCACAGAATTATGGCTGCAGCAAGAAATTTTTACTGGAGTTTAGGGAACATCAAGTAATCCCCAGAAGCCAATAAACCATCTCTCCCCCAAACCTGCTGTTTCAGAGTCCAGCTAAGCTGGGTCCTGAACGAATCAAGGAATGCACCTTTCCCTGACATGCTCCATCAAACAACGCAGGCTGCTGAGGATCGTGCTGCTTACAAAACAAAACACAAAAAACTCCCAGAATAAAGCATTTATGAATTCTCTAGGACATTAAGATATCATAATAACTAACATTTTTTTCTCTTTAACATCACACTATGTAGCATAAGTATGAGCTGCATGACATTCCTGACTCCCCACGATCCATTGCTCTTTCCCAAGCTGTTTGGTTATGTGACACATGAACTGGCTGCCATGCCCTGTGCCTATTGACACAGACACAAGTGTAGGAATGGCAACTGTTTCCTACTGACCATGGAGGAACAGCACCTTCACTTCAGGCTTCAAGAGGCCCCTTCCATCCCCACGCTGCGGCTGCTGACAGGTGAGCGGGACCACGAAGCAGCCCCAGGTGGTCAAATGCCAGCACAGAAAACAGCAGGAAGACATCTGCCATTCTCCTGAGAATACCTACACCTCGCCAAGAAATAAACAAACAAAACAGCAACAAAAAAAGAAGGAATGTGTTTTCCTCTGCGAGTTGTAATACTGCATCTCACTAATAAGCTTTGGGAACCCTTCAAGCCTTTCAGAATGGGGGAACCAGGCAGGTAACATTCAGCGGTCCCCTCGGGAGAAAATACGTACACCCACAGTCTGCAATGTCCTGGAGTGCTTTTGTTTTCACCCCATTTCTGACACCCACAAGTAGCCCAGACAACATCAACCACAGAGATACCAAAGGCATGGCCACAGGTCCAGGGACTGACCTGCCAGCTCCGCGCGGGCCTGCTGAAACGTACCTGACTGGGCTCAGCTGTGTCTGCATCAGAAAGCTGTGAGGAAGCACCTCACAGAGGTTATGTTTTTCTGTGCTGAAGTTCCAGAGCTATTTCTCAGCCCTAGTCTCCAAAAATATTATGCTCCTCTTAAACTGCGCTAAGCTTCCCCAGAAACCAGGGCAAATGCATATGGACAGGGACTCATCGCCTCTGCCAAATCTGTTCACTAAGCCTCCGTCATGCGACCTCGTATCAATGCCTTCCAGTGTCACTAAATTATGGCTGCTCACCAAGACCGACACAAGAAGCTTCTCCAGCAGATTACAGAACCCAATCACCACCATAAACCAGCTGAGCAGTACGCCAAGTAAACAGGCTGTGCAGTACGGGTGTGCAAGACAGCAAGGCTAAAATCCACTCTACGCTTACCATAGCTAAACAGACATCCTCTGCCATAACACACAACCGACCAGCTCCTCAGGAGGGTCCTTTTCCATGCCACTAAAAAGTCTGGGCTGTACACTACCATCTCCTTTGAGAAACAAGTGGCCCAGGCTGTGAGCACGGCACGTTTAAGATGCAGTGGATAAGAGAAGGCATTTCTTCTGTCTTGGACTTGCTGCCGACAAGCCACAGTCCACAAGTATCTGTTACTGTGGGCATGTCCCAGGCTGTCCATGGACACTTTGAGGAAACACGTCTGTATAAACCAGTACTTACACAAAACAAGAGCTACCAAAATGGGTACCAGGACTCCCAAGCAAAGGGTATTGGTCTCTATTTGTAAAATATTTCTCATTTTGATTTAGAAAAGCCCAGTGTTTATCAAAACTGACTACAAACTATACGCTGTCACTGCTAAACAGATGCACAATTTGCAATGTGAATGCAAATCTGCAGCAGACCATGAAAGCAGACATTTGCTAGAGCACTTCACAAAACACACAGGAGCGAAGTTCAGAGCCTGATTATGTATGTGTTAATATGATAAAAATAAAACCTGCGTCCTGTCAACAAACCTGAAGTGTCATTGCCAGAGGTACAGACTGGGAGCAATCCTGGCCAGGTACTGCACGTCAGAAAAAATGTTCTGAAGGGCACGCAATCAAAAAAGCTTCCAGCCTTAGGATTGCGAGTAAAGGCTTCAGCATCTTCTCTGAAGAAAAAGCCAATTAATAAGAATACCTGAAAGCCATTTAGGAACTAATGAAAACATCTTACTAAGGAGAACCAGTTATGTAAACATTGCTGTTTTAAGATAGAATAAAGTTGTATGGCAAAGTAAACCCCACAATGAGGATGGCTTTCAAGTACCAGAAATATCAGAAAAATTAAGTACCGGAGGCTTCCCTAGAAACAGCACAAAACTGCTCCCTGAAACACTGCAGGCAGATTAGGTCTTTTTAATTTGACTAAAATACTCGATATTCACTTCAGACAGTTTATTCCCACTTCCCTGAAACAACTTTCACAAAGACAACGTGGCTGAGCGATGGTCTCTCTAACACCACATGGCACGGGACTCTGTCATTGTCACTGGCAGCAGACCACAGCCTGAATGGCAAAGGCTGAAGCAAATGAGCCAGCCACCAGCGAGTGGGTCCCACCAGAGCCCGCGGGCACCCAGGGCTTTGCTCAGCAGAGCCCCACTGCACAGCACCGCGCAGCACTGGCCAGCTGAGGTGGGCTCCAGCCCTCACCACTGGCTCCGTACAGCCCCCAGCCATTTGTGGTGTTTGAACAGCACCACACGTACCTCTGAAACTGCAGAAACCAGGACACATCCGTGCAGCCAAAGGGGAATCCAAGTCTTCATAGAGTGCAAACGTGGGGCTCTTCTGTAAGCAGGCACAGGACCCTTGTGAACATCACTCATTAGTGTTGGTGCTGGTGTGAACTCTTCCTCTGTGCCCCAGCTGAAGAACACGAGCACTGTTGCCAAGTCTGCTGATAAACAAGGATAGGAAAAGCCTTATGGATTTTGAAAGGGGCAACAGAAACTCAGTTCTCCAAGCCGCAAACACGATTTGCAGTAACAAGCAGATTGGAGCTCAAGAGCAGATTTTCCTCTTAAGGTTAAACATCTGCTTTTAACAGCAGAGAAATCAATAGCACTAGAGGGAATAAGATCAGTTTGATGGGGAACGCTGCAACCCTGTCTGAACAGCTTTCCTCATTCACTGCATTTATGACCTCCAACCCGCAGCTCTTCCAGCTCCAGCATGCTCCCTGGTTCTGTGAGATGCACTAATTTCCATCACAGACTGGGCAGGAGGCTAATTAAGAGGACACGTTTCATCTGTGAAGGGACTCCAGGGAGAGGAGGAGGGGGAAGACAGCTTTTTGCTTGCTGTGCCACCTGAACAGTTTGTAATTTCAAAACTAAACCAGATGACAGCAAACTGACACCTCAGGAGCAACTCACCGTTACCATCCAGCACAGTTTACGCCCACCGCCATTTACATGCACCATTAATATTCATCAGGATGATGTGCCTCTTTGACAAGAACTTTTGCCTCCGACGACGACAGATGTTACACCAGCTATGACAAAAACTACTCAAGCATTTCCAATGGATCCTGCCCGTGCTCATCACGTCTTCATCCCGTGCTCGGACTACACTATTCGCAGAGCCTGGATGACCCACTGGAAGCCCAGACCTCAAGCCCAAGAACACGGACGGCAGCACATTTGACTATAGAGTCCTCAAAACTTCCCAGAGTCGCATTGTATCTCTGTGGATGTTCTGGGAGCTGGAGAGCTTTTAAATGCAACCGATAGCTCAAGCGTGCACGAGGTTACACGGCAGACTCCCCCACCTCGTGAGGATGGAACACTCACCTGGCTCCACAAAGCAGGCAGCAAGGAGCCGAGGCTGCAGGATTGTCTTCTGCAGTCACCTCAGCCAGTGCTGCCACAGGCACATCGGTGACTGCACGCCATCTGCAAAGAATTACAGACTTACTACATGCTGCATCGCACCGCTCCACGCACAAACTTGCAGAAAACACAGGCTGCAAAGCTCTGATCTCGTGCATCTCCGCTGAAGCACGGTGCTGCTGGGCAAAGGGATGATTTGTATCACGTGTGGGAGCTGCGGTGCGGCAGGACACAGCTTTGGCAAAAGTTGAGCTCTCGCCCTCCATACAGGAGGAAAGCACGTGCAGCTCACCATCAGCAGGCAGCCGTGGGGTGTTAACCTGCCAGAGCTATAGGGGTAACATAAAAGGTTTACCAAAATGTACCCCAGGAACCACAGTGCGTGGGCAAGCACCGAGGCATCAGACAAGGCATCCAAGGGGCAATTTCTTTTACAAAATTGCAGCTGACATTTACATTAAAATGCACGAAGTTATCATGAATTGCTTCACCTGATGTGAGAGAGCTCATTTAAAGTGGCACACAAATGTCACCTTAACCCCGTGGGCCAGAGCAGAGCACCTGGGTGACTTCTTACTCCAGAAGGGAGGGCTCGTAATGCCCTGATATTTATGGCACCTACATTTTTAATGTACAGCACAAACGGCTCCAGCGTTCATCAACTCATCTGACCTGCAGCTTCTCAAAGAGCATACGAGAAGACATGCTCCAGAGCGAGAGCTGGCGAGGTGCAAAACGCCTGGCCACCAGCTGAGGCCGAGTCAGCACGCACACAGCATGGTACACCTGGGGCCGGCGAGGAGCAGGCCTGGAGCAGCACCAACGTGCTCCGCACCCAGCCCGGCAGAGCCCAGCTCAGCCAGCCCCACTTCCAGCACGGAGCTCGCAGCCGCAGGGACAGCTCCAGCCACGCTCTCACAGCTCCCGGCCAACGCTGATCCTGTCTGCTGCACTGAAACATGTCACCCACAGCGCAGGCTGCCAGAATCCAAACAGCTCTGTGAGCTACGAGGAGAAGGAAGGGCACTGAAGCATGCTTCTGAACAAGGCCTGCAGCAGCAGCCCCGGCCTGCACACATCGTCCTGCACTGCGCCTCAGAGCAGGGGGGGACACGGGGACCCCCCCGAGCCGGCGTCAGCCCTGCGTGGCGGGGGAAGTTATGCCGAGCACGTACGGAGGCGCCCGGAGCGGGGCTGCGTCTCCTCGGGCGGTGAAAATATGACATACATTAGCGAGGAGAATGAAAAGAGGGAAACAAAGGAGCGGGAGCAAACACCTGTCGCTCTCCTCGGGGACGAGCCCTCGTGCTTTCATTGGGCTCGGCCTGCTGGGGAACCGCAGCTGCCAACTGCCATCAGCGTCACGTTACCCACACAGAGCGGGGCCGCGGCCTGAGCTGGGGGCGGCGGGGGACAGGGGGCTGTCACCGGGCTGCACAGTGCCCAGCTGCGGCCTCCTGACCCCGTCAGCCACGGCCGGGGCATGGCTGGGGTGTGGGGAGCGGGGCTGCAACCAGCGGGGCTGCAACCAGTGCTTCTCGGGCGGGCAGAGCCTGGCCCGAGCCCTGCATGGTGCCGGTCAGGCAAAGGCAAAGGGCTGGGCGCTGCCTCCTGCCCCCACTGCCCAGCTCCCCACCCGCACCCCTGCCTGCCTCAGGCCATCTCCTGCATGTGCTGAGGGCAGCAGGCACCCAACCCAGGGCACAGCAACAGCAGCGTTCCGCTGGGATCCGACACCGCTGGGGTCTTCTGAAAGCGACCATTGTGCTACCTCAAGGCTGCCATAAAGACTCATCCCCAAAGCACTACAAAACGAAGCGGCCCCCACTGCTCTCGCCTCGAGCAGATCAGATCAGAGCAGAGCAGAGCACGGCACGGCACGGCACGGCACAGAGGGCCGCCAGGACCCCGTGAGGTGCGGGCCGGCTGCCGCCGGGCAGCACCGCACCAAGCACCGCAGCATCGCGGCCCCAGCCCGGCGCAGACAAAGCGCGCGGCCGCCATTGGGCCGCTCGGGCGCCGCTCGGCGCGGCCAATGGGCTGCAGCGCGCGGCTATAAGAGGGGCGGCGCGGGGCGGGGAGCGGCGCGGGGCCGCGGAGCAGCCCGGGGCCGCTATGGCGCCCTCGTTCCGGGGCCGCGCGGG
>WBMW01003422.1:1821490-1835044 GCA_013396635.1 Penelope pileata | reverse complement strand
CGCCGCGCTCCTGAGCCCCTCTCACCGCCTCCCCTCTTCCCCCCGGGCCGCAGAGGGCGGGCGGCTGCAGCGCGAGGCCAGCGAGCGCTTCGCCGCCGGCTACATCCAGTGCATGCACGAGGTGCACACCTTCGTCTCCGGCTGCCCCGGCATCGAGGCGGGCACGGCGGCCGAGCTGCTCAACCACCTGCTGGAGTCCATGCCGCTGGATGAGGGCGGCCTGCAGGACTTGGTGGCGGACGTTCTGGCCGAGCCTTGGCCCGGCGGGGAGGCCCTGGCGCTGCCCTCGCCCAGCGAGGACACCTGTTCTGACTCGGACGAGGCAGAGGCTGAGGTGGGACAGACCTCTGCTGCACTGACCTCCTGCCTGCCATCGCCCGGCTCACCCAAGTCCATGTGGAGGCCATGGTGACAAGCATGGGTACCCTGTGGGTCAGCCCAGGGCCAGTGCTGTGCCTTGGGACTGCGACCATGGCACTTTCCTGACCCCCAACAGGCTCATGGCTGAGCATGGTGACGCTCACCCCCATGTACATGGGGTGCTTTGTAAGCTGGGGGTCAGTTCTGGGAGAGTGTGGGGAGGGGATGGGGAGGAGGGAGTTTTTTAGTAGCAAAGCTCTTTGGTGGATGCACAGCAGTTGTCTCTTAACCCTGCCCCATTCTCTTGGCCTTTATAAGTGGCCCAAACATCACTACCTTTTTCTAGTAAGAAAAAGCCCTTGTGCATTTTCATTCTGGAGGGCTAACTCCACGAGAAGTCCTGTCTGCATGCAGGGTGTTCTGGTGACAGCAGGGATCCCCCAGAGGGGCTGCACAGCAGCACCCAGGGTCTCCCCTCGGGGGGAGGGAGGGGAGCGGGGCCCTGCTGGAGGTGGGGGAGCACAGCAGCGCGGGCCTGGTAGAAGTGAGTGTCTTTATGCACATTTTGCTTTTAGCACATCTGAGTTTATTGTGACTTTATGTATATTAGGATGTTTTTTTTTATTTGTAATCTTTAATAAAAAAAATTACTGAATTCAGAAGTGACTTCATGTATTTCACAGCGTGCTGCGTTTTAACCAGTTAAAGGTAAAAGTGCAGTGCCCTGTAAGGAACAGAAGTATGTCTGTGGAGTGGGAACAATGCTGGTGATTAAGCACTTAATTCATGTACCAAGCATTGTTAGCTCAAGTAGTGGAATAAAAATGTTTCTTTTGTTTACCACGGGAAGACACTGAGGTCACTGCAGCGTGTAGGGTGTAAGGCTGAGCTTACACCACAGCCTTCGGGGCTCTGCTCTGTGCCTGTGGGGCAGAACTCTACCTGCTCTCCTTCTGAAGGCCGAGTTCGTGCAGCTGCTGTCCTGACTTCAGGAGTGCTGGGCACATCCTCTCCTGGGGCATCACAGCACGGGTTTGCTTTTGAAGGCAAAGTCGATCAGAGCACGCAATGGATGTGGAAAGCATTTCTGAAAGGAGAAAAGGAATGTTATGAGGAGCTGGGCTTCCTCACTCCTGTACGTGAGGTCTGACTGCTCCCCTGTTCCTGCTTCTGGGAGATGCCAGGTTATTTGTGCAGTGGCACTGCCTTTCAGAGGGCTGACATTGTGAGGGAAGAAACAAAACCCATTGTCAAGTTGCTTAATACATGGAAGTTCCCAAACGTAGAACAAGCAAGAAAGGAAGCAACCTAACCACCAGGGGAGCAGACCTGTAACTTTCTTTTGTTAACAACCCTATGGCATAATAAAAATGGAAAGTAAGGGCCAGTAGACCGCTTCTTTGTAATTTATTTTAAAGTTACCTGAGGTGGGGGTTCTTATTCAGAGATTGCCATCAGCTTTGTTTAGCAAAAGAACCAATTTCCCTTTGAACTGGGGAGAAGGGTAAAACCAGCTGGCCAGGAGGGAATGGGAGCTGCTGTAATGACCTTTCTGCTTTAGGGAGGGAGGTCAGCAGTCTGAAGTGTAAATGAAGGAGGAACCTGGGACACCTGCACTAAAGTAACACCCTGCACACAAGATGACCTCTGGACTGAGCCTGCACCTCTCTACAAAGCTGCTTCCCTCTTGTATTATAGTGCCCAATGCTTCAGTCTTGGCTTTTGCTCACCTAGCCAAGATAGTACCTCCTCCTAGTAACACGCTACAGGACAGCCCCACCTAGCTAGCAGAATCCCCTTCCTACCCAGTACTCCCAAGAGGGAGGTAGAGCTGCAGCCCCTTCCCGTAGTGCAATGGCATTCCTGAGGGCCAGGAGGCCGGTGGAGCTGGGCAGCCCATGGAGGAGCATGAGGGCAGAGGCCATGCATGGCCTACCCCACGGCTCACAGCAGCAAGCCCAGCTGCACAGCAGAATAGGGTGCAGCCCCACCTGAGCTCTCTGGCTTAAGGTTTGACATCCAGGGCTGGTCCTGGGCTGGGTGCAGCAGGAATACCAGAGGCAGCTTAGCCTCAGCTGCATTTCTGTGAGATGAAATAGTGCCAGGTTAGGGCTCTTCTGTAACACTGCTGTGAGAGCAAGAGCAAATCCTGACACTTGGGTGCCAGAACCACAGCTGAGAGTCAACACAGAAGTGCCAGCTTTGGCTCAGCAGTGGATTTGTGGGGTTAGCAGCAGTCATCACTGCTAGGCAGCGCTGCAGACATATGTGAGGACTTTACCTGTATGGGCCCTGGAGAAGTGGAGCTGAAGCCAGCCTTAACCCATTCCTGCTCCTTTTCGGATTCCTCTATGAACTGCTGCGAGTGCAGCTGCCCTTCCCTCAGCTGGGGGCAACCTGTGGTGGGACTGCCAATAGCTCTGCCCATGAGCCATGGCAGGACTGGAAGGCAGGAGCAGAAGGCTGGGCACAGCCTGCTGCCCACACTGCAGCAGGAGGAGCACAGGGAGCTCCACACATGCTGGCTATGGCCAGGTACTGGGTCAGCTGCTTTCCAAAGGCCAGGGTGGCCAGGAAGGGCTGTGGCAGAGGGGCAGCAGGCCTTTCCCCTGTGCACTTCTCAATTCTGTGTTGGCTGAAAAGAGGCAGGTCAGAGCACTACTGTTAGAGTTTTTTTAAAAGTGTCAAAAACATTTCTAAAACGTGTTAGCAATAAGGGTTTTTTTTTCTTTAAATCCACAAATTAGGTTCTCAGAAAGTTTACATCCTCTGATTAGGTGTCACTGGATTTCTCCATTTGCATTTCTGTACCTTACTGCAGAGGTGTCAAATCTGACACTCCCCTGACAAAGGCAGGAAGAGGGGAGCAGTCTGTGGTGGGACTGGGGAAGAGGGAGGGAAAGGAAGGTCTCCAGCAGCTCGGATGAAAAACCAGCGAAGCCTTTTCAAGTCCTTTACAGAAAGGACTGCCTTTATTCTTTTCCGTTCCAAAGTAATAGAAACAGACTATCTGATCTGACAGTGCACTGCATTGTAAAAGGAGAGAGGAGCAGCATGCTAACAGGGGGACTCTCGTCTGATATGCAGTTGAAGAATAATTGGAAGAAGGGTTTGTTTTCCCCTCTTTGCATGTCAGTCACTCACACCTGTCACAGGGGGAAAGTGCTCCTTGTTACACCAGGTCAGCTGGGAGGACCCCCGCTCAAACCCTCTCCCAAGCTACCAACACGTACCAGGACTTTGTGGAGCCCTTTGGCCAGGGTGCAAGTACAAATTTTTAGCTTGTCCAAATCGACTGACATCTTCCTTTGTCACCCGCTAGCAAGTATCAGGTAGCTCTCTGCAAAGTTCTCACCTCCAAAATAAAGTCTTTCAGTTTCTACTCAAACTAAAAGTGAAAACAGAAGAATAAAAGTGAGTCCAGCACTCAGCAGTGCAGCTAGTGGAGGAGAACAACTTGCATACAGACATCGTGAGAGGAAATTTCTGCTAAGACCACGGTTTATTCCTGTCTGTAACACTGACAGCTTATGTTTCTTGCCATCCAAAGATGCTGTCATTAGCAAAATGAAACAAATCACTTCTGAGAGGTGTGCTGGCATTCATGTTGGTTAATCCAGGCACCCAGAGCCTTCCCACGTTACAGTAAGCTGTCCACAGACAACATCCCCAAGAGGTGATCCAGCCTCGACCTCTCCAGCTGCTGGAGCTCAGTTTTAGGATTCTCCAATTCATGGCTCCACCTCCAAGCATCAGCACATGAGCACACACAGAAAGAGGTCTCCAGCCCAAACTACTTTTCCTCCCCACGGGGAGGTGGGTGCAGACACACACAGGTTTTACAAATCTGGTGTTCAGCTTCTGGAACACACCAAGACTTTTGCCCGAACAGTTCTTCCCTCTCTCCACTGAGGAGAGAAGCTGGGCCAAACAGCACATCCCCCGCTGAGCTTTCCCCACCAGCCACAGCTTGGGCTGTGCTCCCTTGGGCCACCGAGACACAAACCAGCATGGATGGGACCCAGGAGAACGTCCTCCTGTTCCACAGATGGGCACAAAGGCTTGAGCAAGGTCACACAGGAAGCACATGGAGAACTCAAGGAACAAAAGAATCCACCAAAACAGCTGGCTGAACCAGAAGACTATCCTTCCTCCACTTCCTAAGATATATTTTCATTTTCCTGCATGAGATCCTTGGTTCAAAGTTGTGTTGAACCCGCAGTTACCTAACTGGATAGCATCACGGAATTGAGCACTTTAAGCCTCTTAGGCTGCATGAGCTGACAGAAGAGGGAAAAAAGCCAGTCTGCCTCCTTCCATGGGATTTTTAGCTTCATATAGAAGCTCAGCATTTCGTTATTGTTTTCAGCAAATGTTACCCTCATTCCTGCATTTTAAGAACGTTAGAAAAAAAATAAAAAATCAAAGCTGGTGCAGAAAACATTCAAGCATGAAAATATACCTTATAGCAGAACATTTTAAACTTAATTCAGTTCAACATGAAGATGATGGAGGGCAATTTGATTGGTCATACTGCACGTTACCTGTGACATTACACTCCTTCCAGCTGAGGAAGTCATGGGTTCAAAAGGCCTTTTAATCCAATGAAATAGAGCCTTAAACGCCAAGAGCTAGACAGTGGGTTCAAACTGTTTGAAGTGAGAAGGTCAAAAGATTGAAATCAGACACTGGAAGAAGCCATAAATTCCCTTTCTCTCCATGTCATCACGACAGGTGAGACAGTATCCTTCCAGAACAAATACAAGTTGCTTTGTTAAGAACAAAGAAGACTTCATAAAACCACAGCCTACTGGCAACTAGATTAGATGATCCCTTCTGGTCTTACACAAGAATTCTTAAGCGTACGACTTCTTCAGTTTGTAGTCTTTTCATTTTTATATTTAACTCAGACTAAAATTATGGATTGAAAGCACAGTGAGTAGTCTTTGCAACCCAGAAAGTGCAGACCTAGGGCACCACCAAGCACGCTTTTGCAGACAGCTTCAGGAATTACCCTGAGTGAATCACCCTCAGCTAAACTCTGTGAAAGCGTGATCATTTAGGTACAAAGTAAAGCAGCCTAATTTAACATCAGCACCAAAGAGGGACACTCCAAAAGTATCCTTAAATTATGTGCCCATTGAGAGGAAAGGGAAATGACTGGGCATCACCTGGAGCCTGCATGTCCTCTTAGTTACGTGCTTCGGAAAGGATTTCATCTTCCAGTGGCCCTCCAAGCAAGCCTCACTGTATTTTTGCATTTGGAGTATCCATGAACGAGAGGCACGCTAACAAAACTTCAGTTTCATTCTCCCTAAATTGACTTTGCCAGAACCACAATCGGCTACACAGGGTCACTAAAAAATACTTTCTGCTGTCACCACGTGAGTCTTTACAATTGACATTTCACAGATAGAGAATGGAGAAAAAAAATAAGCAGCCAGAAGAGACACCAGCTCCACTGTCAGCCCTGTCGAGCTCTACCATCCACTCAGAGAAGCTGTTCACAGCGCCTAAGGCCTGAAAAACCCCACAAATTTCCAGCCAGCTGCCCTCCTTTGGGTCAGCAAGTGCTCATTGGTGTTTGCAACCAGCTCTTCTAGAACAAAGGTGTCTTCATTGCACCCAGCTGAACCCCATGTGGGTGGGTACAAACCACAAGCTGGCACTTGCACCATTCCAAAACAACGTACAAGAATCCCTTCCCACTCAAAAGACCCTCAGACAACTCCTGCTGAGTACTGGGAGCCTGAAGTTACATCTACACGCATCTGAGCCTGGTCCAGACCCTTCCTGTCCTTCGCATGGCCAACTAACCACTCAGAAAGCAGGAGTGTAACTGAATCCCCCAGGCTGGGCAGAAGGCGTGCACAGCACCTTAACCAAAATCTAGGATTCTGGAGCAAATCTGGGTAGCTGCTACTCTCAAAGCAGCCACAAGCCTCCCCTCATTAACCCTTCCACTGGGTTAGCAGTTTCTTAACACACAAACACAAGGTCTCTGCGAAGTGCATGACAGCAGCCTACAGACCAGCACTGATGCGCTTCTGGGGGCTCCCAGGATGCTTTGTAGCCCCCAGAAAGCTTGATATGAAGTGACACAATTTGGAAGGCTCCTGAACGTGCTTGTTTTCTAGAAGAAGGCTATGAGACCTGAAGGGCACAACCACTCCATCACACCTGATCGGCCATGTGCGAATGCACAGCAGCAGCTGCCCAGAGCAGCTCACTTACCCGCACAACAGGACAGCTGGGGCAGCCAGCAGCTCTGTGCAGCTCTGTGCAGCTGCTTTTCCGCTGGGCAGGGGCACTGGCAGCACCCTGCTGTTCAGCAGTGACCACGCTGGCTGTCACACAGCACAGCTAGCCAGGTGACCCAGTGGCAGCAGGGCAGGCTTGGCTTTAAATTGCTGCAGGAAGCAGGAAAAGCGATTTGCATCATTTCGGCGAACACAGAACCCAACACAGCTTTATTCCAAGGCCAAAAAAATCAGTGATGAAGAGAGCCTTCAAAATTCAGTGCAAAACCACACCATCCTGATGCTCCGTGCTTACACAGGAACTCACTCCCATCCCCTATTCCTTCCCAGAAGTACCATTCCCCCATTTGTGAAATTATAATCTGCTCTCCAACCCCTTTTCCCCACCCTTTTTTTTCCTTCTTCTTTTTAAATAATGAGCACACATTCTTACCCCTAAGCTTTTTGCTAGACAGTCCACCCATTGGCTGCAAGGGAGGACAAGTGGTAATATCCATTTGCTTGCTTTAACACTGAGTTTTTTTATTTATTCATTTTTTACTTTAAAAGATGCAATGAATGTATTATTACACTGATATGCCAGTTGACATGACGACAATCAATAACATCTCACTCCAGCTTAATTCTAACAAGGCTTGAAAGAAGGGGAAAATATAATTTCAGGGGTTACTATTCTGAGGGGTAACACAGAGATTAAAAGGGAATCTGCCAGAAAGAAGACCACGAACCACACATCTCCCAAGGCACAGTCTCACTTGTCATTCCAGCTCAGCCTAACAGTGCTGACAATAAATTGTTTCTAGAAAGGAAAAAAAGATTGCCTGTGTCTTTTGTGGCTCTATACACCAATTTACAGCTGTTAGAATCAATCAATTTACAGCACAGATACAAGGGGGGAATTGCTGCAAAGATGCTGATGAAAATGATTTCTTATTTGCCAGAAGGAAAATGTTCACTACAGTGAACGACTCAGACTGACCAAGTTCTCGCTGCTGGTCGCAGGAGTGACTGCTGGGGCATGGAGCAAATGGCTTCCTGCACTTCATTTTTCGTTGTACACAAGATTCACATAAATACACGCAATGCAAGCAAAGTCCTCCACACTTCCTAGGATGGAGTCTGCCACCAGACACTCCCTCCTCCTTTCATTCTCTGTTCTCACAGTTTGGATTTAACTCCAGAAGGACGTTAATGAAGAACTGGCCACATGTCTGTCAAGGCAGGTTTTTATTGCTCACTTGGCCAATTCAGCCAAAAAATAAAAAAAATAAAATACATATATATATATATCCCTCAAAATTTAAGTTCCAAATTCTCATATGACTAAAATAGGAGCCTCAGGTACTGGGTGAAGTACTAAGGCTTTGCACAAATAGCAAGTATTGATACATCTGGGACAAGCAACTTGCTCTATCTTCTTGCTGTATTTGCTTACCCAAACAGATTTATTAAGTCCTACCCCGCCCTGAGCTTTTCAGAGTTCTCCTTGGCCAGCCAGGCAATCACCACCGCCTCAGCAGCACACATGCACGTAAAACTAATAGATGGACATCAATGACATTGACCATCTGGGAAATGAAATACAGGAGGGCTGCTCTCAGAGTTAACACCTCCCATCTTACTATGTTGGCCTGAAGATTCTGACATCCCTTCTTCCATCGCTGAAGCACAGCAGTGTTCAGCCTCCCTCAGATCCCTGTTGGAGTCCCACTAATTGCAGGGGAATCAATACTGCTGGAACACAGCAGGGGAACCTACCTGGTACCCCTGGTTTGTTTCCTGCAGTACTTGTAACCATGGCATCTGGGCAGCAAGAAGTAAACAGGCAAGAACGGAAGCGTTTCTACTTCCCCTGTCCTTCCCCTGAAACAAAAGGGCATCTTTTTTTTACACATATTCTGTACTTACTGTTCTTGTTTCTAAGGAACATTGGTATCAAGAAACTGCCTAGACAAAGTTAATTTATACATTGCTCTAAGCAAAACTATAGATGGATTCACCAAACGTTCCTGTTATTTATTTGGGTTTGGTTTTCAAACCCACCAAAATCTGCAGTGTCTGGAGACACAACTTCGATTTGGCTCAGTTTCTGAGTGTTACTTCAGAGTTCAGATCTGTACCTGGACTCTTACCATCCTGGCATTTAGGAATTAAGTTTAGCAGAGAATCCAGGTGAACACAACCCTTTCACGGGGCTTGGTGCTGTAGCTTCTTTTGCCAAGAGCTCTAAACTCACTTTTGTCTCCAGCCCCTCATTTTTTTTTTTCCTTCTTGTTGTCTAGAGGTAGGGCAATTTCAACCTTCCTTGTTTTGACAGCTTTCTCATTTTTTACAGTCATAGCCCATGGAGGCACAGATTTAACCCCATGCCTGCCTTTTGTGTCAGAATTTCAATACTCCCTGTCTCCATTCAACTGTTCTTTAAGGTCCAAGTATCCACAGGACTTCAGAGACATTCATCTTTCTCAAATTCTCTCTGACATGTAATTGCTACATCTCTCCCAAAGGAAGATAAACTGTGTTTTGCTGTTGATAAAACTATTTTTAAAAGGTAGTGTTAAGTGATTTCAAAGAAGAGGCAGTGCCCTCTGGACCTGTGTCATTATCCTCTTCCTTCAATTCTTTCAAGAAAGTCACAAACCACAGAGCAACAACTCAAATGTTTCCAGAGCAACAAATTGTCAGGTTCTATATATAGTCCATGTGTCACAGTTCAATCCTCATCTTATCTAAGAGCCTTAGAGGTACAGCAACACACAGTACTGAGAAAGTTGTGGACACGTTTAGTAAGCAGTTTACTCATGGTGAGTATTGGCCATCAGCTCCAGGTAACTACTGTGTGCATTGATACAGTCTGCGAAGTTTGGAGAAGGCTACTGGCATCCACCCTCCCGTAAAGCAAATGATACATATTTCTTTCCAACATGCCACTCTCAGTCCAAAACCAAATTTTCCATCTGAAAGTTTTAAGTCCTCTGGAAATATTTGAGTAAGCAAGTCAAACTGTGCAAGTCAACAAGCTGAGAAATACCATCTCCATTTATAAACTTTTCTTAAAACTCAGTAGGACGTAGTGCTGTGCTTCTTGGACCCAACGTACTGCTGGCCTGTTCAGACACATCGATGATTTACCTTTTGCTGGCCAAGATACCTTGACCTTCCTCTGCAGTCCTTTAATTTGTCCTCTTGAAAGGCACTATGGGTAGTGTTACTGTTCAACAACTTCCTGAGAATTTGGACCCTTTGATCCTGCCAAATACATCCAGAAAGACTCCACCTGTAAAGTCGTTGTTATCAGCATAACGAGCAAAAGTTAATACCGTAAACCTCACAGGCCTATGAACACTAAATGTGGTGACAGAGGCAGTCCTACATCACTTCACCAAACTAATTCTGCCACTAAGTGACATCTCTAAAGCTATTTACAGTATGTAACTTGTATTTGGAAACAGACAGCATTTTGCTCACCCCTCCAACAGATTTTCCCTGAAAACACAAACCACAAATTTCTAAAAACTCTGTTCTTAAATTTAAGATGTGAGCATCAACTCATAACAGCAAAGTACATACAGGGAAAAGATTTTAAGTGGACTGGTAGGACTAATATATAGCACTGTGCAGAAATGTTTCCATAATCAGGTCTTTATATTGATTTCAGTTAATTTCACCGCTGATGTGATGCAAGGCAATTACTAGTAGAGCTGTAACTCCAGCCTGTCTACACCCAAAACTTTAGGAGCTTCCATTCAAAGCAGTTTGGTAACCATCTTTTCATTTATGCACAACTAAAGACAGTGAAAGAAAAATAGCTCAGTTCTTTACGTTATGAGGGAATCCTTCATTGCTGCTGTGTGATTATGGCAGCTATCTACTTTAACACAACTCTAACACAATATGTATTTTATAGACACATTTGGATTTGTCTCTGAAAGTAGGGACAGCAGAAGAGACCTTAACGACAACCAACAGTGAACAAAACTCCCAACGAAGCAGCCAGCAAGTAGGTGGAGCTTAGGAAGATGCAATCGGATCTGAGCAGAAGGCACTCCTGCATAGCCCTCCCCTTCCTCTCAGCCCAAAGAGCCTGCCCAGAGCAGCTGGGACAAAGTCTTCACTATTCACAGGCAGACAGCAATGCTTCAGAACAAAAAAAAAAAAGGAGGGGCTGGTAAAGACAACTGCATATAGACACTGGAAATAAGTCCTGATTTCTTTACATTGTCACTTCCCTTTGCATTGCGTTACACCATATGCTTCGTAGGAAAAAAAAAAAAAAGCAGTTGGTAAATTTAAAGGCGCTGCTTTTAGCCCCAGGCTGGTGTCTGTACAAGGGCTGGAAGGCACAGATGGAGCAGCCCGGGAGCTTTGGGAGCTCAGCTTGAGGGCTGGGGTTGTTACCAAGGCTTCCATGCCAGTCTGCAGACAATTGTGCAGCGGTGTGATTTCAGGTCATTCTTGGGTTTTTCATGCCCTGAAGCAGTCACATTTTTCTTCAACTCTACTATTTCCTGTAGTTAATTTATTTTAGCAAATTAAAACAACATTTATCCCAAATAGAAACAAATCCAGCAAACAGTTAGTACATTGCACAAAGATTAAAACAAAGTTTATTTAAATATCATCTTATAGTAAAATATACTGCTCAGTACAGCAGATTATGTGTATTCTGTCTCTGCAAGGCAGCTATAGCAGGGCCTTGCCATGCCTGACTGCTTAGCACAAAAGTTGCTCTGCAATCTAATTAAACATTTTCATCATAAACTTCTGTTTTTACTAAATCTAGAAATGCAACTGAACCATGGAAAAACTTTTTTTTTCCCCAAAATATGGGAAGACAGATTTGTCATTATTCAAAATTCAACCTGAAAGTTATGGAGAGCGGGAGAAATCTATTAACACAAGCAGAAGAAAAGCACTGAGCCCAATTTACGTACCACCTTCAGCCTTTGTCTATGCTCCTGTGGTTCTGCTAAGTCCCCAACAAAATGCAAACACTTGAAAGCAAGGGAGATGCAGTTCTCAGTAATACAAGTCACAGTATACTGAACAGAGAGATGGTTCAGATTAAAGCATTAGGATAAATGCCTGTCTACAGCTCATACTCTGGACATGGCTCTTACCTGGGAAACTGGAACAACTGAGTCAGTCTTGTCGGGGCTCCACAGAACTGAGCCACTCCACTTCCTGAGCTTGTCCGAATCAGAGAAGAGGTAAAGGCTGCTCATCCTTTCTGCTGGTTCTTGCAGCACTAGGTGGCCTGAAGTGTGTTCTCTCATTCCACAATTAAAAAAAAAAAGTTACATCTTACCCACAGGACTAAACATTGAGTGTTACGTGTGGTGATTTAGCCCCTTCATTGCATTGAGACCACAGCAACACAGATTCCACTCCTGCTCCTAGGCCTTAAGTTCCACTTCCAGTAGTACCCATGCACTACAAGCTTTCTCCCACCACTTTTGGTTTCCTGCTGTCACGTAGCAGTGGCATTTATTTCCTGACTATGGCAAGAGTGCTCAGTCTGTGCTGGTAAGGGACCACATCACAGGCAAGGCATGGTCCTGGCAGCAGCAGCAAGAGCTGGAATTCCATTGTCTCAGAGCCAGGAAAAGCAACAATGCAGAAAGGCTTGGGGTGCAAAAGAAATATGCCAGAAGTCAGAATTAAAGCCAAAGGGAGAAATGCATTTGCTAAATTTATCCTAGGTTCTCTAGTTTCTAGGTTGGGTTTTCTTTTGTTTCTCCCATGGAGGGGAAAACACCCACTCACCACCACTTCCAAGAAAAAAAATAAAAGGAGTGGGGGGAGGGGGACAAAAAACACAGAAAACTTAAAAGGGAGCCAGCTGGTGATGACAGAAGGGAAAAACAATAGTCTTTACCTTAGACTATAGACTTTACCTTTACCTTACATGCAATGGCCAAATATATTTTAAAAAAAGTATAGCTGATGCTTTCTCAGACAGAATTTCAGAAGTTGAAATGCAACAGCAACACAAGAAATTTACTTTGAGACCATATGACAATTGAAAGAGGGTCAAGTTTGCTACATTCTGTTTTAGTATCTTAATACGCCACACCTTGGCAAGTCTTAACATATCAGGATATCCTCAGATTTGTCTCCTTTTGTCTAGTTAAAATTACAAATCAAGTGCAAAGCAGTATGGTCCTCTAAGGGTGATGGTGTAATGCCAACCCAAAGCCAGCACCCTCGTTGCAGCAGGTGCTTGAGGACCACCTCACCACTACTACTACTCACTCCCATCTACAAAAAGGGCCGTAAGGAGGATCCGGGGAACTACAGGCCTGCCAGCCTGACCTCAGTACCAGGGAAAGTTATGGAGCAGATCATCTTGAGGGAGATCACACAGCACGTGCATGGCAACCAGGGGATCAGGCCCAGCCAGCACAGGTTCATGAAAGGGAGGCCGTGCTTGTCCAACCTCATCTCCTTTTATGACCCCATGACCAGACTGGTAGATGAGGGAAAGGCTGTTGATGTAGTCTACCTAGACTTCAGCAAAGCCTTTGACACGGTCTCCCACAGTATTCTCCTGGGGAAACTGGCAGCCCATGGCCTGGACAGGTACACTCTTCTCTGGGTTAAGAACTGGCCAGAGGGCCATGTCCAGGGGGTAGTGGTTAATGGAGTCAAGTCCAGCTGGCGTCCCGTTATGAGTGGTGTCCCCCAGGGGTCGGTACTGGGGCCCATATTGATTAATAACTTTATTGCTGACCTAGATGAGGGGATTAAGTGTACCCTCAGTCAGTTTGCAGATGACACCAAGTTGGGAGGATGTGTCGACCTGCCTGAGGGTAGGGAGGCCCTTCAGAGGGACCTGAGCAGGCTGCATCACTAGGCTGAGTTCAGTGGGATGAGGTTCAACAAGGCCAAGTGCCGGGTCCTGCACTTTGGCCACAATAACCCCATGCAATGC
>WBMW01003422.1:1775549-1813965 GCA_013396635.1 Penelope pileata | reverse complement strand
GGGGGGGGGGGGGGGGGGTGGGGAACAATCCCACAAGGCAGAGAAAACAGCGTGCCACTGAATGTGGCATTTCAAGAACAACAGTCAGAGAACAGATTTTCCTCATTACAGACCCACTTTATATCTAGGTACACTTGCCAGGATCTATCGATCCAACCACATTGAGTTCTAGGCAATTAATTACAAATCACTAACCATGCATTAGCTTTAGCTTCAAAAAAATATACACAGGTAATCTCAACTTGGGTAACAGAGCTTAAGAAACAAAAAATACAGGTAGGCCTAACCTAGTCATTATTTTTCAAAACTTCTCATGTAGTAAGCGAAAGATACAAAGGAAGGAAGAATTCTTGACACTGAGCTAAACATTAAAATGAGTTCTCTTCTATTGAGAGAGAGTGATTCCTGGTCACCCTGCTCCCCCAAAGTGCATGCAGCTCTTGAACGACTAAAGCAAAGGCATGGCATTACCTAGAGGGTATCTGGTAAGTCATCATAACGGTGTCATCTGTGTTTGCCATCAAAAGCCATATAGGATCCTGAAGAACATACTTAATGAAGTGCTCACTTTCTTCTATTTCTGCCTTCATTTTTGTTTTATGATGATTTTCTGAAGAATCAATACTCCCAAAGTATTTGCTGGTATGACTAGTTTCACTACTGCCTTTAAAAAGAAATTTAAAGCTTCATTACAAGTTGTCAAATACATAGATTGTCTCAATATTTTTGAAGCTAGAGACAGTTACAGAGAAGTGTAAATATAACCACCATTTTATTTCACTTTTAAACGAGGAACTTTTCTTAGGTAACAATTTAAATGTTTAAAAACATTTAAACATTAAAACTAAAACCCAATTATTCAAGCCAAACCTCTACTAAATTGCAACAGACTAATTAACTAATAGAAAATACATCTGAAACACCAAGGAATATAGTATTTTCTCTTCATTGCTCCATCATACCTATGAAATATTTTATAGGCTATTTTACATACACAAAAAACCTCACACGTTCTATACTGTAAATCAAGCATCGTAGAAAAAACTATCATGTGATGGGATGGAAAAAGAAATCAAGAATGAGGATTAAAGACAGGCAAGATTTTTCCATAAAGCACTCAATGTTCACGTGATGTTTGCAGTACATCACAGTCCAGCTCCTCCAAAATGCTGGAGTGTTCACTGCTGGTGTTACCTGTTCTGCTCCCTGACATGTCACAGCCATTGGATCCAGACCCTAGAGATTCGGCAGCTGCAGATACACCACTCCCTGATGAAGCTGAGCCAGTGCCCGAACAGGCATCTTCTTGAAGTAAAATGTCAAGCAGGACACTGGACATGGAGAGCGCATCACTATTTTGAGCATCCATTGGAGATTCAGTCTGGTGATAGGAAAGGGAGGGAAACAAGAAAACAAACAACAGCAAAAAAAATTAAGGTTCTCATCTCTAATTGTTTATATTTAGTATTAATCCACCTCACTTGACAATCTAACAAGTTTACAAGGTTATTCAAAGACAGAACAACTGGTAACATATACCAAGTCTAACTGGGGAACAATGAAGTGGGCTGGTAGGAAGGCATCTGGTCCTTCAGTCAGATTGAGATTCCAATGCAGTTTCTCTTTAAACTACACTGTGCAGTAAGGAAAGCATCTGCTATTCAGTTTTGACATTGTTTTGGACAATGCAGAATTCAACCAAACCAGCTACAACATGATAGTGGTTGCTCCTACTGAAGTCTACCTCAGCATTGTATAAATAATCCTTCACTCTTCATGCATGAGAAGATAGGTGTTCCCAGATACAATTCTCCTAGAAAAGGTAATTCGTAAATTTTTAAGGGAAAAAAGCATTAACTACACTGATTTATTTTTATTTGTTAACATAAACAGTTACAGCACTGCGTTTTAGCACTAGGTAGGTACAAGGTATTGGAACTATCACTACAAGGTATTGGATGCATATAGCCCTGAAAATTTCTCATTAAGTGGAATTTGCTTGACTAGCATGGTAGAGTACGTTCAGTTTTTATTTAAAGAAAACAATATCTATTTGTTCTCGAGATCATGAGATAGCAAGCATGCAATAACAGAACGCAGAAAGTTTTTGCGCTGTGTCAATCAAGTCTGGAAGTTTCAACTAAAAAAGAAACAAACAAATTCCTCTCTGTTCTCCCTGTTTATTCCCATTAAGCATCAATATCAAGAATACTAGGTAAAATAAATCATCTAGAAATTGAGAAACTAAGTTCCATAGCATAGGGAACAAGCAGGATCCTAAGTTTTTCCTTCCTCCTCCACAATTTCTCATGTAGGTACATGCTTATGACAGACTACACAGCAAGTCATCTAATCAGCTGCTAGCATCAGCACTAATTATGCTTTACTGATTACTTGTAGGAGTTAACATCTCAAGTATGCCGATAAATAAGAGCCACACATTCCGAGGCCTGCTTTCCCTTTAACAGCTGTGAACCCGAATTCTGCTCTGTATACACTGATACACTACTCTGATACATGTATCAAAGGCAGTAAACAGTTACAAAGCACAACAGAAGAAAAGCAGAAGCAGGTAGAAATGTTCTGAAAGGTTTAAGCTGCATCCGATCAGTGACTTAGCATTCGAAAAGATACTACGTGGAATCTTTAGACAACACCAATATATCGATCTATATAATCATCACAGAAATCCTTACACACATGGTACTCCATCTGAGGAGTCTGTAGGACTTGTTAAACTGAGCCATTAAATTTTAATGAGCCAAGAATAAAGCTGAAGTTACCAAAGAGCTCAGTATACCTTTAGTGCACCAAGAAATAATTAATGTCTGCAAGTAATATCTCATGCTTTATCTTGGCTTCTTGTTTGTAAACAAAGAGGTGATTTTATTTACATAATTCTCTTTCAAGGTTTGTTATAGAAAGCTTCCCCTCTTCACAGAAATTAACTAGCCCAAAACATATCGATAACATTAAAAAATAAATAGAACAAACTATTTGAAATCTATTTCAGTGCTTCTCAAATGAGCATATTAGCATTCAAATTAAAAGAAGCATAACAAAACTGTTTTTGGATTCAAGTTTCCTAGTGTAACTTTAGGAGAACAGCACAGTTGTCTTAATTTTTAAAGGTTAGCATTATTCAAACAACTGGATTTCACGTTTTATTTAGTCTGCCAAAATTTGAATTTATTAACTGCAATTGTGAGTCCACCTCTGGAGCTTATAGACCAATTAACATTACTAAAGTATAAAGTCTTCAAGTGACTTTTGAAAATGATATAGCTCAGACAAGAAAACAGAAGAGGGGAAAAAATCCATTTTAGATATCTCTGCACAGTAACAATGCTAGATATGTTCGGAGTGCCAAGATTTTAAAAGGAAAACAAACAAGCAAACAACAAAAACACCATCAACCCATCAACATACTTACTGGTAGGGATCCCTTTCCACTACAGCCATCAGTCGTCATGATTTTGCCCATGGCTCCTTCTTCACTTAAAGCTCCATGCAAACCTGCAGGAGCTCCACTTTCTACAGTTTTTGTGGTTTCCTCTAACTGTAGAAGATTCAGAGGAGAACTACACCTTGACTGGAATAAAGGTGGTGAAGCCTGGTCTTGAGGACCCACTGACTGTGGAGTGCAGGAACGGGAAGGCTCGTTTCGTGTCTCTGTGACAGGAACCTTTTCACTTTCTGCTGGTGGATTATAATGGAATGGTTGCGTTGGAAAAAACGCCTGCTGTGGGAAAGGACTGGGGGTAGTGAATGGTGGCTGTGCTGGAAATACTGTTTGTGAAGAGAAAGCAGGATGAGTAGGAAAGTTGGCTTGGCTGTGGTAAAGCGTTTGAGGTAAGGTATTGTTCATCTCTGGGTAGACGTAGTTAGGGAGCACAAGAGCTACAACAGGTGTCATAAGGGGGGCAGAGAATTGGGATGGTTGCATAGGGCAAGTACTTCCCGAGTCTGGCAACTGATTAAAACCAGAGACTGAAGTCTCAGGAGCTGGTGGCACAGTCCCTGCTGCTGCTGGAAAAACAGGAAGTGGATATGCAGGCATAACAGTTGGAAAAGACATCGCAGAATAGCTTGCTTGTGAAGTGTCTGATGGTGACCAAGCGGTAGTATTTAAACCTTGAAGAGGAAAGCGATGGGGGAATTTGGTTCCAGAAGTTGTACTGTCTGAAGACTCCTGTGGTTTAATGCGTTTTGATTTCCTGTTTTTTCCACTTTTCTTCCAAGGCATATCCACTCCAGAAGTAACATTTCTTTGTCCACGGCCACCTGCAAAAAAAAGGACAAAAAACAACAACAAAAAAACCTGCATCAGGAAGGATCCTACTGGCAATCTGAAGGATCCCCTACACTTTGGCATCCCTAGAAGTTGCTCAAAACTGTAGTTCTGGGCTTTAGTCTACCCAAATGGAAGGATCTGAGAAGAGATCAGATTCACTCTTACTCCTAGCACAAGAGCTGAGCAGACTGGGCAAGGTAAACCATGCTGACACACCATGGGGGTAGGAAAATAAACATATTAAAAGAAAAAAGTACTAGATCAGTTAAGGCTCAAATGTGTCACCCAATCAGTACAAAGGCACAAAACAGTGACTCCCAGAGGAGCCACTCTAATCACTTCAGCAATTACAATGAAAGCAGTAGAGGACACAGCTGAAAGGACTTCTAAAAGAGTAAAGGTCATGCAGGTGAAGAAATAAAAGCAGCCAACAAGAGTAAGTACCCAAAAGAATTTTCTGAGTGGAAAGAGCATGCTACCTTCAGCAAATCTGTAAGAAAAGCATGGAACCTTATTTTAGAACTCTTCCTAGGGTGAAGGCTGTCAGTTCATCTTATTACAGACATGAAGAAATCCATAAAGCATCTTTCATAGCCAAGTATTTGAAGTTGCTCAAACTTTTAGTTTGTCAAAAGCTTATTTATCTGAGAGTTTATCACGAACAAAGAACACAGGGTACTAAACCGTTCCAGAATGTTTCCTAAATCAAGGACCTGCATATCTATTTATATCAAAAATGAAAGATAAGAATTGGCAAAGAAATGCTTCACAGTATCTAACTTCTGTTCCAAGTCAGGACTGAAATGGAAACAAAGTCAGGTCAGTACCAAGCACTTCTGAAATGTCATCTCAAGTTCCTAGTCCTAACAAAACAAACAAAAAAACAACAAAAATCTCACTGTTACAGCTAGTCCGTTCCACTTCCATCCCCCACTGACATGAACTTAATGGCAACCAAACAATCATCAGACTGTTTCACCAATGACAGAATAGTGAAGTGGGAGTAACTGGCTTTAAACCAAAGAGGCTGGAAAAAAAGCACTGAAAGACAGATGGAAAGGCAGAAGGAACAGAAAAGCAACAGAATACAAGCACAGACAGGAGAGAAAACATTCTAAAGCCGTTTTTGTCTCTTGAAAGTGGAGGCATAACAATAATAATACAATGAACAGATAACTAAAACATTAGTTACTCAAACGTTACTACATTAAAATCTGTATTCTACTCAATATTCAAAGACTATCACCAGAATTTTTCTACGGACTTCAACATAGTATGTGACTGTCACTGTTCACAGTGGTCCTGCAATACTGTTAAGAATAAAGTGTCGTTTCAACAGGATTCACTTCCTAGATAAAGACAAATATTTACGATAAAAACTACTGCCGTACCACGTTCACCAGCTCTTCCTTTAGGTTTATCTTGTAAGTAGTAATTGCAGTGGGACTGGAAAATATTGAATCTCTTGACTTCTTTGAATTTATTCAGAAAGCTTTGCTCTTCTTTTTGAGTATGAACTGCAAGGACTTCCTTTGTAAGTCCCAGTTTTTTAAATGACTCCTTTTCCTGATTTACATGCACAGAGCTGGATGGAGGGGCAAGAAGTTGGCTATCTAAGACTTCTGCTCCACTTGGACCATCTTCTATCATTTCTACAAAAACAGAAGGGAAGAACAAAAATCAAGTAAGAAAAGCACTGCATGTGCATTTTAAGCTACTACAAACTGTAGTAATTTCTTTAAGACGCAAATTCTGTCCCTATTTACTCCATTTCTGTAAGAACAATTTAGCTATAAAGAAAAAATGTAAGCAACAAGTAGGTACTAGGTGTTCTCATTTTTGAAGATGATAATTGCTAGAAATCACCATTTTGGAGATGATATTAGCAAAAATCATACCTAATTCTGGTTGTGTTTTTTTGTCTCCAACATGAACAATGGTGCTACTGTAGCTGCACTGACTCGTGAGTGATACAACACTTTCAGGTTTGCCAGGTAAAGCCAAAGAAGTTAAGTGAGCACCAACTACTGGGGGACCACTTGATTTACCAGATGCCTTCAGCACAGTAGAGTCTATTTAAAAATAAAAAAAAAATAAGGCAAATTACATGTGTGAATAAGTAATATGTTGCTAAGGTTGCAGAACAGCAGAGGCTAATTTGCACTTTACAAGAGAAAAAATTAACATTTTACTTGATTTCATATGTTCTACCAAGAATGTTTTAGGAATAGAATGACTTCTGGGCAACCAAATCCAATCCTCTACTCTCACACAAACACAAACCAAATCTTTTCAGTGAAGGACTTCTTATCTTTTCTGAGCTTTACTATTCCTTGATGGCATGACTATGGAAGTTTCTAGTCCCCTCCAGTCTAAGATTAAGTCTTCCCCAGCTCCCATCTTGTTGTACATTACATTTTCCTAGTAGCTAGTTATTAGGTGGCAGATGCTAAACTTTGCTCTGAGCATCTGCCTCGTTACATTTTCTCAACCTGAAAGCTATACACAACAACTCAGCAGAGGTCATACCTCAAAACATTCCTTCTCCAGTACAAATACTTAGCATAACTCACATTGCAAAACTTAAAAACCTTCTCCTGACTAGAGTATGCTGGTGACCTGGTCATTCACAGTCATCAGTGCACCAAGGAGCTAGCAAATCCACATCCTTTCCTATCGACTAGAACTGCAGAGACTCCACATGACAGCAGAAACTGTGTGCCTAACTGCATGATGCAAGTTCCATCATTTCTTCCTCTCTAGCTCTCAAGGCCCTTCAATTCCTTCTACAGAATACTTCATTGTTCTAACCAAGAGTTCTTTGCTTTAGTTCCCCATCAAGACAGGGATCATCATCAGATGATGCACTAAAATTCTAACAAATGAATGCATTGTTTCTGCTTACAGCAGACACCTATCCTCAGTAATCCTCATCTTTTATTTTCATGAGTAGACATTCCTTTCAAATGAGTTCTCGCGCCTTACACAGCACTGCACATTTTACTCCATCTTACTGCTTTTTAAAAATGCCCACAAAGAAAAAACAGAAGCATGAACATTTTTGTTGCAATTAATCAACTGACAGGGACTTCAGCTGGTCAGTCCTAAAAGTATTAGCTTTGAAATGAACTTTTCATGTAGGATAATGATTTAAATCCTAAAGCTGTAAATCCTGCTGTATTTTGTACAGTATAAACAAGCTTAATGCATGTAACATCAATGAGATATTAGACTCAATCAACTACTTTGTATTCTAATTCTGGGGAAGACTTTCGCGACAAAAGTTAGATTACCAACATTTAACATTGCAAAAATGGCTATGAGGTCGTGCCTCAGCTACTCCAGTCATTATTCTGTCAAGAAGCAACATCCAACTGGCTGCATGCAAAAATAAAAAAAGAAAACAATTTCTTTTTTAAAAAATCACTAAGTTGTAATGTAGAGATACCTCCTAATGGTTGTATAGCATTAACAGATGCTTTTTGTTCATGAGCACCAGAATTCACACTTGATGAAGGTTCACATTTTCTTTTTGCTGTACCAGGCACATTACAACTTTCCAAGTATCTAAAATAAAAGAATGTAGTCATATTAGATATGTAAACCTTAAGTCTAGAGGTTAATGTTAATTTACACGTCAATTGATTACCTGATAACACTATCCAAACAGCTAATCTGTTGATAAGAATACACAGGTTGTTCTTTCCAAGCCAAGTCTTCAGCAGCCGCATTTTTAGGAGCAGCTGTGGCTGCAGTATCCTTTCCTATTACATCTCTCACATGACCACCAGGACCATTTTGTTTTTCTGTTGAGAGAGATTGTTATTATGCAATCACAGCATTAATCCTTGGAATTTCCCCTAAAAGTAGCATTGAAACAGTAGAAGTTTTCATCTATACATATTTCTTAACACATCAGAAGTTTCTTAACACTGTAAAGCAAGTAAGGGGATAGTACCCTAATGGATTAATATTGTGCAGTTAAGCTGATGGATTCAAAGGGAATGGACATAATGGATACAAAAGAATAGATATCACTAGAGCTGAAACTCACTCAATGAGAATAAGTTCAGCGTGCAAAAGCTATAAAAAGTTATTATTCATGTCTATAAAATCTAAATCTCAAAAGAAAGATTTTCATTTATTGACAAAATTTCCTGAAGTCGTGTGAAAGTAGGAAAGACAACATCCTCCATCTAACAAAAAATACATTTGACTTGGAGAAAAATATGAGCTACAATTAAGGTACTTCAACAGCTCTAGGACACTCCTTAACTGTATGTTACATCATTATCAACTCAGACAGCTGGGTCACATGTTTTCCTGAACACAGTGGAGAGATTAAGGACAACATAATGCATAACAGCACTTATTCATTAAAATTGATTAGAATGAAACTGGAAACCCCCCCTAATCTCATGTTACATCACGTACCATTACAATAAACTAATACTTAGTTAACTTACTAATGTCTTACCTGCAAAAGGCTCTCTCTTATATTCCAGTTTGCCTTTATTGTCAGTGAAAATATGCTGTCCTTTATTTTTGACCTTTTGGGCATCCTGACTTATCTGGAAGTAGGCCATTAAAAACACTTATTATGAAATTCTGATGTAAGACACCATGCATAGTGATTCCTCTGTAGGTTAAATCTAGCCTAAGCTAACCTCTACGTTACAGTTAGTCTGATCATGTAAAAAATCCCGGTGCATAGGATTTTACTATGCAGAAGCGGAATTCTGGGAACTGGAAAGTGCAGAAACATGAAATACATTAAAAATGTAATATATCTGATGGCTGTGTATTTTGTAGTAGAATGACTTTGATAGGAAAATGAAGATAGATGACAAATAATACTTCAGAAGAAAGCAGCATCACTTGGTAAACAAAATACTGCTGCCAAGATTGAATTCCTTGTGCTAGAATTCTGTCCATTTACTTTCAAACCTGTAATAGTGCTTCAGCACCCTGAGACTTCATCTACACCAGTAATATTTATTCCTCCTGACAGAAAGCTGTTTTCCCCCCATATTAAACAAATGACAACCTTTTCTTTATATTTCCTTCCATCCCTACTTAAGAGTTATGCTAAAAGTTAAAAACTGTTTTTTTATCTCATATTTGAGTTTTGAAAAGTCAAGCTTACTGTTTTATCCTTTTGTGTGTCTTCATTATTATTTCCTGTGCTGTCACTGGAGGACGCCACACTCATTAAGTGCTCATGTGAGCCGTTGCTACCTAAACTTCCATAGCCACTGGATCCACTGTTGTGTACAGGCTGTTAAAAATAACAAAATCTATGATCGCTGCACATCAGTTTTCAACAAAAATGAAATTGCTACTAATAATTCCATGTGAGGTGAATGGGATTTTAGTTTTTTTGTGGAGGTTTACGTTGTTTTTTCGTTTGTGTGAAGATGCCATAGCTGCATGAAATCTTTAAATATCAATTATAGTTTTGACACACAAGTCAGTCATGTCTGCCAATCATAAATGTAAATAATTTCCAGGATTGTAGCCAGAAATCCCAATATAGAAGAAGACAGCTAAACAAAATGTCACACTAAGGTTAACACCCTTTCTTCAGCGGGAAATGAAGAGTGACATTATAGCACATGCTGTACCTGCAGTAATAGTCGATATATTTGCTCCGTGATTTCCTGAACGCTGGGGTGAAGGATTCTGTCCTCTGTATAGTTGGGAGCAGCAAAGACATCTTCATTTAAGGGACCCCTGCACAAACCGAACATATCCCAATTCATTACAAATGCAAGCACTGGAATTGCAGAGAGACTGCATCCTCAATTTACCATCAGTATATAGCAAACAGGATTTGATCATCATTCTATTTCATCTAAGACCTTTGAATCTGATAAAATACACATTCTTCCTAACTTGGAGCATAACTTCTCTCCTGAAGCAACTCTTGACAGTACTGACAAAATAAAAAGAACTTCAAGTTCCCTTTATTTAAAGCAACTACTACATCACTAAACCCAGAGATAAGAAGAAAACAATTTGTGTTGAGGGAGAGTTTTTTTTAACCCTCTGTAAATGCTTAAAGGCTTTAAGGATCACTAAGAAAACCTGAGGAAAAACAATTAAAATATCATAAACATTTATTGACTTACGTCCTAACTTTGTGTCTCCCAATGATAAATGAAACTTTTCGACTCCAAGGATTGATGAAACTGGACCAGCTAGTGTCCATGGTTATATAATCTCCATTTCTAGTACAAAACCTGATTGGTGAATAGTCAAAAGGCTGTCCTCCGTATTGAAGTACTGTAATGAATGATTCAAAAAAGTCAGTTTAATATTTGCACATTTCGATCATCTTGAAAACTCTGAATCATTAAATAGAAGAGACAGCTTTACATTTCCATAGTTTAACAAACGTTGCCAGAATGGCTCACTCTTTCTTCTCTTTGACTGTTTATGAAATAAGGAAGACTACCATTTAAAGTATGACAACCTTTATCACTGCATTTTTTGGACAATTTTCTTTATGTATGAAATATTCACATACAATTTGTTTACAGCAGACATGCTTCATATCAAAAATGAAATTGAGTAATTTGTCATTTTCATGAATTTGCATTAAGAATCAAGTTGTAGAGTAAAGGAAAAGTTAAGCATTTAATTACTTGCAGGGAAAAAAAAATCACCTCCTATTAGCTTAGGTCTTTGCAAATGTTACTATTAATTTTTAGGAAAAAACGGTATTTCTGCCACAGTAAAAAGACTACATACTTTTTTTGTGAATTGCTAGCATTAAGGGTCTGTCATTTGGGTGAAGATGCACCAAGACCGGTGTTCCTATCAAGTCCTGAGGTAGGTATCCCAACAGAGGTACCGCTCTAGGGAAAGAAAAACAAAGAAAAAAAATTTCTTCAAATTAAATCAAGTGAAGTATGTTTGCTTAATCTTTAAAATGTTTCCATATTAAGTTTAATTTACTCTTTTTCCTATAACCTTAAGTTTAAATTTTGGGAAACAGTGCCAGCTTAATAGTAGTGCTCTTTGAACAGGGATGGTTTTGGTGTTTTTTGTTTGTTTGTTTGTTTGTTTCTAACATTATAGAACTTTGCTCAGACCAAAATCAAGGAGGCTGCTACAGCAGTTCTCCTGTCTTTCCTATGCTGCCTAGCTCTACAGGATGAGTACTTACCCTAATTTTAAAAGAGCATTAATAAAGTTTAATCTTCTAAAACTCTCCTGAAAGTAAACAGTACCCCCAATCTACAGGCTGCAAGCCAAGGCTAAGGATCACACTGGATTACTGTAGCTGAACTAGCAACAGGGTAGTTGACTAGAATTCGACAAAAAACTTCCTCATAGGTAGGTTATGAGTTTAACTCTGTAAGGAAGCAAACTTATTAATTAGAATAAAGAAATAAAAATAATATGCTTGAATTTCTGCACAGTAATTTCTTCTAATTATGTGAACTACTATTTTTTGTGATGAAAGCACTTTTATTGATTTTACTGAGCTTCCAAGAATGAGGAATCAACGGCAGAATTCAGATGCTTTTACAGTAGCCAACTGACAGTGGGTTTCAGCCACTAATTGATATCTGGATTTCCCCAGATGGAAAAACAGAAGAACAAGTTGTTTGCAGACAAACACAGTTCTCCACTCAAAGACCACAGTGTAATATGTTTTCACATTCAGTGAATACTGGGAGACATGCCTTTCTTGGATTAAGCAACTTGTCAGTAATTACAGAAACTTTTAACCCCATACAGAGCCATCTTAATTAAACACTAGAAACACCTGTAAAGATACTGGGGACATTGCTTATCATAAAATAGGAATTTTTTAATGTTATTCTTATGTATTTGAAGTAATTTACCTCTCATCAACATCCTGAAACAAACAGGTTGGTGTGTGTGTAGTTGTAAAAATTCTTTTGTCAGGAGGAATTCTGGGTGCTAAGAGAAAAATAAAAGCAGGTTAACAAGTATTTTTTGCATACATCTATTACTTCAAACTATATGTTTCAATCAAATGCTGAGTAAAGTCCAAAAGTCTGCGTAAGAGCATATAGGAAAGCAGCTCATTATCTCACAGCCTCTCAGCAAGGGCAGAGAACAGAACCAAGTACCTTGCACTTTAACCTGTACGAGTACCATCAATGATTTCGTTTAATTAACTTTCTTAGGCTGAAATTCAGTTGTGCTAAATTGCACAGAAATTCCTGTTGCAAAACACAGAACACTTCTAAATTTCACCAACCCAGACTACTCTTTGTCCATCTAATTGATTACCTTCGTAACCAGAATGCACTTTTTCTGCAAGCAGCACACAGCAAAGTTGGTCCTCCGCTGCTTCTGGATCTTGTACTTTGATAAGGTAAGGAGTCATCCGAAACGGGTGATAGCAAATCTCACTTTCACGCTCCTTTCCTGCACTAAAAATTAAACAGAGTTTGTTATTTGAACAGATTCATCTCACACTGAACAAAATTTTAATTCGCCTAGTGTAATTTCCTCAATGATGAAAAGACTGCACAACAGCTCCTAAATTAGGATCTAAAAATTAAGCTTCCTGAATTTTCAGTAGAACAGAACCTAATTCAGATGGCATCCTTTGTATACCAACTGCAAGAAAGCATTCATTGTCTTCTTCACTGCCTTAAATAAGATCCACAAGTGCTTTAAATGGAAATTCGATGGAAAAAGAGAAATCCACCTCTTATGATAGATTAAGTCGTTTTATTAGTCCAATAATCTTCACCTGATATTCGTTCCCACTTTACCCTTCAGAGGGATTAATTTAGTTTTATTTTATGAAGACTGCTTTAACTCCTCCGTTAACATAAATGCCTTTCACTCAATATTTATCCTGATAAATGCCTATAACTACAGTTGCTGACTTAACAAGAAAACCAAAGCATAACAACAAAACCACCATTTACCCAGTGACCAAAAAAATATTTTAGTAACGAGGTTGTAACAGCAAAGGTTTATAAAGTTAAAACTTTTGGCACCAATGTGTTTTAGAAGAAAGGACATCCACAATACCACCAGCAGTACTTTTACAGTACATCCAATTCAACTCTCTGGAGTGGTAAATTTCCCCAAATTTGTTTAAACTATACCTTAATTATAAGGTACTTATTTACTCCAGAAGCAATCAAGTAATAGGTCCCACAATTTCTTTCCAGGAATGCTACCAGAGAAGCAAAAGGCAGCAAGAAGAAAAACAAAAACAACAGAACAGTAGCATCTACTGACTAAAAAAAAAAGACAAATCAAGTTACCCTCATCTATCTTTACTAGACAGTTGAGATAAATATAAGATTTGCCTTTACTCTCTTAGAATGAAAGAGAATCTGTAGCAGGTGCTGAACACAACAGTTCAATGAACACAAAGTGAAGACTTTCCACAGCTGTGAAAGATATTGTATCAGTCCCACTCACCGTGCAAAGGTCAATATTCAGACTGATTAACTTCTAAGGTGCAACTTCCTGCAAGCAGTTTTCTGCATAGCTTCTGGAAGTTAAACAACTAGAGGACAAGCATGTATGTGTCTTGCCTTACACTCACGTAGTGGAAAAGTAAGAAACTTGCACAACGTGTGATTCTTATAAAAGTCAAATACTTCTGTAATGCAGAGTTTCATAACGCCATGTTCTCATTATTCTGTCTTACCTGATGCGGCAGAAAAAAGATTTCTCTTCCATGCAATCTTGGGTGGAAGACTCTAGAAGTATTAAACATAAATAAAAAGTTACAAATTACTATGAAATTAAGATGTTTAAAACAATTTTTCCCTAACAGAATTAGAAGTGATATAGCCTGAATCCCTTGAAAACTTTAAGTTCCCAAAAGACTTTTTTGATTTTCTGCTTTTCTGAGGCTGTCGTGTGAATCACAGCTGCTTGCTTAGATAAAGTCTTTTGCCAAAAACATATCTAAACAGTTCTATGGTCTGAACTGTTTACTCATCAGCTGTTTTGCTATCTTACAGCACTGAACAAAAAAGTGATTTTCCATGACCCCCCAAACTGGACTTCTTTCCTAGAAAGGTCCTAGAAAGGGCAGTTAGAGCATCACATACATTTGCCAACCTCCACCTGCCCAGCAAAACCCAAGCGCTCTTGCACACAGCTTTGCTCCCTTCCCCTTTTAAGCCTATTTCCCCTCCTCTTCAAAAGCAGCCACAGACTGATTTGCAAGGCAAACTCTGGTCTTTCAAAGGCCTCACTCTGCAATACTTCTAGATATATGATAGGATATGGATGCCAATGCATGGGATAAGGCACATAGTTCTACTCAGCTACGTTACTGAAATATGAAGCTACACATGGACATAAAAACTACAGAAAGATCTTTCAGTAAAAATAAATTACACAGTTGAGTAACATGCACTGTTAGGATCAAATGGTCAAAACTGAACCTTTTTTGAGCCAGAGGTTGGACCAAAAGGTCCCTTCTGACCCAATTAATGTACAAATTACTTGTGTATATTTACTGCTGATTGTTTTCTCAAACTGAATAGGGTTCACACTCTGACTTAACATTATAGATCTAGTTTACAGGAATTCAAATTTCAAACATTTAAAGCAGAATTTGAATTTCAAGTGTTTGCTTAAAATAATTGGCAGCTCTCTCTCAGTTCCTAACAGCTGTCACTATACAAGTAAAAACAACCCTCTCACAAATAAATATTAAGCGTCCTAACAGGTCTAATCCTTCACTATTAGCATGCCTGACACCTTTTTTGTAAGGCTAAAAGGATGTACAATGAAATCTGGTAAATGCACAATGACACTAGCTGTAGTGTATCTTTCTACACAGTAATCAAGGCATCCATTATTCAAATCATAACCATTCTAGAAGTAAGAAGGCAGAGTATTACCTATGTCTGAAGAAAATGAATTCAAAAGAAAGACTGTTGTCATTCGATTGCAAGAAAAATGTCAAAAACAAATCCATTTTCAGCATAACTACCCACTACACTTTCAATCATCAGCTGGATTAAAGGAGCCCAAGAATCAAAGAACAATGGCAATCACAAGACTTTTAGCCAAGCAAGTTTTGCTGATTCACAAAAGCATGTTATACATCTCATATTGTTCAGAGATTTTCCAGTATGCATGTTACACCCTCATGAAGTGATGGGGAAGGATAATTAAAAATAAATAAATAAATAAATCAGCGTGACTGAAGAAAGGACATATCTGCTGCTGAAACCACTTACCAGCTCTATTGCAAATATTCCAAGATGGTAATCTGTATGGGGTAGTAGAAGTATAAAAAACACTGACATCCTGAGGCGCCAGGAACTCCACAAATTTGGCATTTTTAAAATAACCCCTCTTACAGCGAAGAATAGAAGCAGCTTGGTCAGAGATGTACACGATTTTCCCAGTAATCAACGAAACGGCTACAGCAAACATATCCTAAGAAGAAAAATCTCAAACTTAGACAGTTTTAAAACTATTCTTCAATACATTTATATTTAGACAATAAGATATAAGCACAAATAAGTTCAAAATAAGAAGTTAGGAAATACAATAAAGTTAGAGTTAAACCACATCAATTTATGGAGCAGTAACACAAACTTAGTCTGCTTGTGAATTAGATACATATAGTACACTTTTTGAACTAAGTAAGAATAATACACTATAATTTTCTCAGGTTACATGCCCTAAACACCATTGCTTAATATTTTAGGCAGAATTTACAAAGAATTAAGGAGCTTATGACTTCAACTACACATTTTGCTTTGACAGCAATAGCTGTGTTACAGGCATATGACATCTATGAAATGCAGCTGCTTTGTGAAGGGATGTTTATGTTTGTTTGTCCATCCACTACATAATGAAAAAAGTGCTCTAAACCACCTGGTAAAATGAGTAGACAGGCGGAAAAAAGGCCCAAACATACACAAACTCCACTTGTATCATTTCATGCTGTCTTTCCTCTCAACACGGAAGAGTTCCCTGCGTCATAAACTTCAGTGCTCTATTCACTATTACTATACACAAACTTAAGAACTGTCGTCAGAACGCTGTATTTACAAACTCATGCTTTAGATCAATTGAACTATGTTTATGATATTTGGTTGAAGTTCTCAGTTAGACTCTAGAGTGCCTATTTGTTTTTACCTTCTGGGCAACCTTTATTATTCACAGGTTCAACAAAAAGAATACCTACTTCAAGCTAGGGAACATCCTCTATCCACCTGTTATTTTATTAATTTCAGAACTACATACATTCAGACAAAGACTTCAGGAAAAATACAGTGGAAGCCAGTCTAAGTTTAGATGTAATTATTGTTGAAGATTCCATAATAATCCCAGAACAATGGACATGGGTAAAATAAAATAATCATTCTATGACTTTACTGCTAAAAACTACATTGACTACATCATAGCTGTTCTTATCTAGAAGAGAAGACAGTGGCACTGGATCACGATGCAAGCTTCTACCAGTTGCAAAGACCAGACAGAAACCATGGAAGAGGACTCATCGGCATACACCGGTTCAAACGCTTTGATCACTTTTCAGTCATATTAACACAAAGAACTGTTAAAACATCAAATAACCCCTACTCTAAGGGCAGCTCCAGTGATTGACCATGTGCCTATACAAAGTTTTGTAAAGAGATACTCTCCAAGTTTAACCAGTATCCTAAGAAGAAAACTAATTTACACATCTAACACTGCATTACACCACATGAATGTTCAGATATATCATATCATTGCCTCTAAACATGAGGTACAATTCAGAAGACCAAGTGTTTAAGCTACTTATTTCCCATCTAACTGATAGGAAAAAAGCTTAAATGCTGGAAGTCTCTACTTCACATCCACTGGAAGGCAATAGCCAGCTGCTTCAGCTTACTGGCCTGGCCACCAACTCCTCCTACCTTGTAAAAAGGAGGCATGTCTGAGAATTCCAGTTCCAGAAAACATTTTATATACACACTGTAGACTTGTGTCAGCATACTCACTGCATTTTTCATGATGTATTCTGAGGTTATAGTCTCAACTTCTTCCACTGTGTAAGATGACACATTGAGTCCAGAAGGCTGGGATTCATTAATCATCAACAATTGGTAATATTCCTCATTGGCTACATTGAGAACAGTAAACAATTTATAGTCAGAAGTAAAAATTTCAGTGGTATACAGACACCCTGAAATTAATAAATGGACTTTATTTTGACACAGGCACAGAATGGGCAGTTGGGAATTCTAGATACTATTCCAAATGAATCCTTCCGCAGTGGAGTTTCCATATACATTTATCCATCTTAACATACCCAAACATGCATCATAATATATTTTGCTCTGTTTGCGTTTCAAAAGTATGAAGTTGAAAAAAATAACTTGCAAACAAATTTACAACAAATATCAGTAAAATATCAAGCATCTAGAAAACTTCTTTAAATCCCAAGCAAACCCATGTTAAGAGCCAACAAACGAGAAGACTGTGAGAATACTTGCTTAGAGAGGTTTTCAAACATAAACTTAGCTTTACAGAGACAATCATTTAAATTCCTATTAAAATGTTTAATTTTACCTATGTCAGCAATATTTGAGTACATCATACTTGATTACCTTTAACTTGTTTAATGCTTTTAAGGGCATACTTCAACGTTGTTAGGACACTAGATTTGCCTTTAATTCTCTTCTCAGAAGGAAGGTGAGCTTTCAGCTCTTGCAATGTTTTCAACAATTCCTTCTGTGTTTTGGCTTTAGTGGACTGCTCACTACTGTAAGATTAAAGACAAATAATAAAAAGTCACTTGAATGCTTGAAGTAACACACCATCCTCACAGAAACTCAAATACACTGACAATTGTCACACACCTGAATTTGTGCAGATAGCCATATTAACTTCTCTATTATTTAGTATCAACATTCAAAACTTGTAGTAATTCTTAAATTAGCTACAATCACTTCGAATGGAAAATTTACTACTACCAGAAGTTTTTATTGTAAAATATACTGCCCGTGTGTGCAACGGTATATCTATATACACATATACACCCAAGCACCAGAGAACTTTTTTTTTTTTTTGCACCAGTCTCCCTTCCCCTTTTTTGTGGTATATCCCTTAGTTCCTTTAAAATTCAAACTCTCAGAAATGTTCATGGACTTCAAAGTAGAGAAGCAGGAGGTCCATTCAAGTCTTCACCTCCTGTTCGAGCAGGTTCTCATAGGAAAGGTCCCTGAAAAGGGAATGGCAGTGGGAGAGCATCAAGTTAACAAAACAAATGGAGAAATGCTTGGAACAATGTATTCCAGTTAAGCATGGCAATACATTAAGTAACATAAGGAAGGCTGAGTAAATATGAAGGGTGAAGAATCAGAGGAGGCAGCTGGAGACAGAAATTGTATTCACATTTCTCAGGTGCATGCTCAAAAGTGTTGTCTCAGTGCAGAAGGTCAAGCTACAGCAATAATCAGTGCTAACACCAGAAAATTTTTGCCTGTCTTTGCAATTCCTGGTATCTCTTATTATTTAAAAGTGCTGACAAAATCAAAAAGGAAGAGAGGAGGGAAGAGAAGGGACAGAGAGGATGACAAAGATGGGTGGCAGGTGGGTAGGAAGCAGTTAAAAAAATCACCTTTCTTTCTCATTGGAAGAAATTTTACAAGTTAATCACTCACAACAATCTATCAGGCTTAAATCTCCCTAAAAATCAATTATTTCCCATGAAAAGGAAAGTCCTGTATTACCAGACAATTGTCTTGGCTGGAACACTCTGTGAAGCTACCCTAAGGACTGTAGCAACAGTGTTCCTGGCAACAGCACTATCCTATCTGAAGTGCTCAACAAAGTGGCTTCAGCTTCCAGGTAACTTTCAAGAGGGTTTCTGAATATTTTCTGAGAAATTTGATAAGTTCTTCAGGTAGATCAACTCATCTGACAAGTTTGGGGTGTATTTCAGCCAAAATGCTTAGAAGGTAAAAAAGTTGGCTTGTACTAGAATATATATAGTTCCTGTTTGCATCATAACACACCCTGATAAACATATAATTTGCTTAGTCATTGGCTATTTTGGACCAAGAAATAATAGCAAGGAATAAGAGAATAATGCCATACTCCCTCGGGAAATTTAACGTTCACCTGTATACTAAGATCACATCTACAGTACGGCTCAACAGCTTGGACTGATGCCCTTACAGGGTCTTTTTATACAAAAACACTCTATGCTAACAACAGAGAGGAAAAGAAGGGGAAAGATCATGAAATAACAGAGCATAGTGCTGTTTCTGTGTGCTCTGGACACGCTTCATAAAAGTGATCAGAACGTTTTACAAGAAAAACTTTTCCAAACTAGCCTCTAGCAGCAGCAAATACTGAAGACTGGCCTCCTTGGAAAATCAGTTATAAAACTCAAAAATGTTTTTCTGAAGAGCTGTAGCATCAGGCGCAGTAGCCAGCCACAGGGAAGGTTTGACTTGCAGAATACAGAATCAGTAAATTCTACAGAAATAAGAGCTTTCCATTTTGCTTTAAGTGGACAGTCCAAAAGGCAGTTAGGTGGTGCCATCATTGAATCCAAAGTCAAGTGGTCTTTGAACCAAAAGCTAAATCTACAGCTTATCAGCCTACTCTAGACATCTTTTTCAAGACCATTCTCCAGACATCCTCAGTCAACTGAGGTCCTCTGTATCCCGGAAGATGATCAGATCCAGCTCTGTATGCAACTTTGACTGACAGCTGGGGAAAAACTGCACCATCTGGATGTTCGAGCAAAGAGTCATTAATGAAGAATGTTGTGTCTTTGTTTTTGTTTTTTTTTTTTAAAGTAAAGAAAATTAAGTCAATGGGAAAGGAAAATTAAGAAATGGTTTTGCTTAACTCTATCCTTGATATTGAGTGAAAAAGTGAACTCCAGAACACAATTTCCACATGATGATAGAGCACGGAGCAAGATCTGGTGTCCACAAAGCACACACTATGTTCATTATGCACCAAACGGTGCAAAGGGGTAATTTTCATTTACCACTTCTCTAGGATCTGTATCAGGCAGAATACTTTCAGGTAGGTATGTGTGGATAGGAATTTTAACATCAATATGCTAAAGCTGCCCAGCTTCACCTGCCCAGGATCAGGTTTTTGTCTCCTGACCAGAGGCTGACTTAAAAATGATAATAAAAAAAAAAAAAAAAAAAAAAAAAAAAGGTATAGTAGGGCACTCTGAAGTGTCCAAATTTGAGCCTTCAATGCCACCAGGTTTCTCAAGGCTATCAGGGTCAGAAGCAGAGTTCATACAGAAGTATCCCTGCAGCTGATCTTGGTCTGTCCTTACAGACCCGAGGCTTGAATCCTGGCGAATGGAACATAGGAGAGGCAGATGATACGGCTGCTGGACATCTGAATACATTCAACTCAGTGGGTTATTTCCAATTTTAAAACACTGCTAGGTTGTTCCCAGGCATGAGCTAAAATCTGAAGAGCAGAAAACTTAAAGAAAAGCCTTAAAAAAAAAAAAAAAGGCTTGAAGGGAACCACAAAAATAAAACTGAGGCAAGGCAACCAAATTCAAAAAAAAAAAAAAAAGCTAAGAAACCTTTCAAGTCATCACATAGCTCACACGGAACAGCTACAAAAAGCTCTAATTTGATCAAGTGGTTAGGAGGACATGCTGCTGATTGTGGAAAGTAAGAGAATCAAAGACAGGACACCACCTCCTACGTGTACTCCAAGTTTAGCCAAAGCAACATCACCACACACAAAACAATATCAGCAGCAGCAACCACCCAACCTACTTAGTTTTCAGCATTTGGCACCATATACAAGCAAATTACTGAAAGTAGGTGTACATTTATTTACCTGCATCCACTGCTAGATTGATTGTGTTCAGAGTTTGCAATCATCAGACTAAATGCATTTGAGCTTGAACTAGAACAAGGAAAGAAAGAGATGAATATTTGTAAACCTAAAGTAAAACTTACTTCATTTTAGCTCTACACTTTTTGAGTTATGACTGCCTAGAACAAAAAGACAAAGTTCAACAGATACTACTTGGTACAAAGGTAAGCTATACCTGCTACACTTAAGAAGGTACTTTTTACTCTGTATTTCTTCTGTGCACTAAGCTGTTACTTCAAAGATTAAAACACACAGATCCATCCTGACTCTTAAGAAGAGACTGACACTTTTTGCTATGTAATTATAGGATTTGGTTTACCAGAAAACACATAACTAAAGCCAAAAAAGCAATGATGAAAAACACACAGAAATAAAGTTGGCTCTGAGAAACACTAGAGATCTGCATTCTATCAAGTATAATATATTACACAATTTGCATTATCCAAGATGACAGGTTAACTCGTGGAAAAGAACCCTAAGCTCTCATCTGAAGAGACGACTTATACCATAGTTGTAACTCAGAAATCAGATTCCAATGGAAATAGCCTACAGTCACAAAAACAAAAGTGAGCTTTACATAACACTAACTACTACCTTTTATGACAATCTGAAGATTCCATGAGCATTGCTGAATCTTTCCCATTTTCATCAGATTCATGGCCATGAGAATCATGTCCACTGGAGTAGTTTTCATTCGTCTCATTTCCACTGAAGTCATTTCCACTGGATCCACTGCTCATCTCAATATCTTCCTGAAGAACTTCAGGACAGTGTTCAGGCTTTGTCTGAATTTCTGAATCTTCAGCAATCATCTGGCTATGGTTACTTGCAAGTCCAGAACACTCACTCATTTTCTGTTGCTCTTTTAAAGAGAACAATGAAGAAATGTTTTCACTGATATCGGGTTGCTGCTCAGGGTTCTGCTCCTCAGCACTAGAGTAGAACCCCCTGACCTCGATACAGTCCATGGGACACTCATTAGAAACACTGCCAAGATCAAGTCAAGCCATATTCAGAATTTTCTGTCTGTACATATTCCGTCTGGAAGTACAGACCCACAAATCTGAGGAAGAAGGGAAGGAAGAACAAAACCAAAACTGTTTTCTTGTTAGCCTTTCCTGACAAACTATAATTAAAAGCAATATTCATGGTTAACGTACCCAGCATTTCAACAGTGGAAAGTTAAACACAATCACAATTCTAACAACATATCACCTTGGAAGAAGTATTTATCTTCTAGTAAAAAAACACAAAAAGTAGAATAAACACAAACTCCTTAGAAGTTTAAAAATTCAGTTTTTTGCTATTCTTCCACTTAGTAATTAATAGATTTACTGCCGGGATTTATATAATAGCTATTTAAGAACATTTTATTGTTTTCAGTGAAACTATTTTACTGGCTTCCAGTTTACCTTGGGAAACAAGAAGATTCCTTTCAGGCATCAGGAGATACCTAACTCTGCTTGGAATTTTTTTATTTTTATTTTTTAATAAACATATAATTTTATTATTATTATTTTTTGCTTTTACAATCAATTCTCTAGCGACAGAATTCTCTCTGTGCAAAAGTCACACACAGGCAGAATGAACATATAGCAGAAGAAGGGAAACGAAGTATAAAACCATCTATTTATCAACAACAAAAATCAATAAGATACGAATAAGCGTGAGTATAATTTTATCTATTGACTACCAGTAACAAAAAGAAAAATTTGCAGTGTTTAGAAAGGTAAACTCTAAGGAAAACAAAAATCCCTACTTTTAAAGCAAATTCTAATACAGAGTATATACAGAATTTAATGAATAATTAGCACTGAAGAGACATAGGAGAAGCTCTAGGTAGCACTTTATGTACAAAATAAAGATGTTTAATCTGAATCAAGTTGTTTTAAAAAGAAGAGAACTATGTTTGTTCCCTCCTCTTTCTTCCTTTAAAATATTCAAGATTACAATTCTTGACTAATAAACCTCTGGAATAACAAAGGCAATAAAAAAAACAAATCTGCAGCTAAGTTTTGCTAGTATTAACTGCAACAACTTGCTTTTAAACACTTCTTTTTTAAAATTATTTTAAGTCTATAACAGAAAGCTTTAACTTAATACTCATTTGAAACACCTAATGATTCCACTTCCCTCCAACCCAAGAAAACATTGGAACTATTTTCTTACCCTTTTAATCGCTGTTTTTCCAGACATTCTACATTTATGTCAAGATTTCAGAAGAAAAACTGTTCTCTCGTTTGGCCAAAGAAATATGCAAGATACCTGTTTTCATTTGAAAGATGAAGTGTGGTTTAGGACATTCAAGCTTTCAGCAATGGTGAATTATTTCATCTTTCTACATGTTTTTATATAGAAAACACATTTGAATATATGTATGTACACACACACAAGATAGATATACATACACAAAACATTTTTTCTCAACAAAATTATTTACTAGCACTCCATTATAGATAATAAAAATTTCAGGTAAAAAAAAAACGAAAACAAAAAACCCCAACAATCTCACTACTGCATCTATCCATTTCAGGTCTGCTAATCCAGGCTATGCAGACATCCTATTATGCTGCTGCATTGAACAGTAGTACAGAACAATAAATTACACTGTAGTCGCTCTAGCAGAGATTTTTCTGGATTAGGTAAACCACTTTTGTCTCAAATTACCGAACTGGAACACACAATAAGAGTATTTACTGTTAGATGAAATTCCAGTATTACTTCACAATGGCTCATGCTCTGGTGGTCAATGATAAACACTATGAGATGTGTCATCTCCCATCTAATATCTCTCCCGTTGATAAGGCTCACACTGCCCCTTGCCTTTACCTAGCTCCACACTCCAGTGATGCTCTGTCCCTGCATTTGGTCCCCTCTCACCACACCTGCTCCTGCTTAGCCTGACAGGAGGTGCTGCTGGGCAGTGGTAGCCATGCCACTAGCTGCAATACCAGAAAGAGTTTCATGTCAAGTTCTCTCTGCTAGTGACCGAAAACATCAAAGGTCTCAGAAGAGCAAATATAGAAGGTGACATTGGGGAATACCTATATGGACAGTACATGAGGGAAAAAAAAAAACACTCACGCTACTGTATAGGTAAAGAACAATTTACAAAGTGTTAATCCAATCCCATTCAGTAACTGCTCTTGCTACTACTTCATGCATTGTGTAATTAAAAGCACTCACCTGGTTAAAAAAACAACCTGAACCCACTGTTCAAGAAGCTAATTCTCACCCATAAGCTGTATTATTATTTCTCAGACAGCACTTAGGTTGTCAAGTTCTATGGAGAATTCAGTGAGTAAAAGTACTCTGACAAACTATCCGGTCAGCAACGGGATGGCCTTTGACCTTCCCTGTACCGTTAAAGGTAAGCTTGGAGATGCATTTGCAGCATTTTGCCCATTTCAAGTAAATGCTTAGTGCACAAAATTATACAGGTTAACTCCATCATGATTACAACGAAGCTTTTAAAAGAGGCAGCCAAGAGAAGATCTGACAATTACACATAAAAATATTGTGTGTCTAATGTAGAGGTTTGCTCATAGTTTTCTGACCAAGCACTACTCAGAAAAAACTTTTAAAAAAAAAAAAAAAAGAGAAAAATGATACAGCTGTAACTGAAACAAAACTATCTGCTAGTAACCTATGTCACATGATTTCTTTAGAGGCAGAAAGAAAGGCTCTCAAAATACCATGGGCTTCTATATTTAAGTCCCTTAAGAAAGCTATTGATAGGCTCATAATCATGAGCTGCTAGAAGACAGACTTTAGTGTAGCCCTAAAGTTTCCATGGGTAAATAGTCCAATATTACAGTAATACATGCATCTGAAAAGCTGTGCTAGTTATGAGAAGGGCATTGATCATACCACAGCTTTCCTACTTTGAATGCAAACATTTTGTATAAGGGTCTAAGGGTGAGACACCTTCTGGCTGGAATTCTGAAGGCAGAGTACTATAAATGAAGCAGTACTCCCAGTCTCAAGAGTTGCCTGCAAATATTTGTTTGAAAAAAGCTTGCTTTGGAAAATTATTTCCCCAAGGTCTTTTCTGTAATCTTTAGAAGTCTCAGGGTCAATGACATCGTGCCACAGTAGCATGAAAAGTTGTATGGTTTGAAATTCTGAGTTGCTAAACCACTGATGAGCTATTTTTTCTGCCTCCAAATATCACCTACAGTCTCTTCTCTTCCTTCCTTTCCCTGATATCTAGGCTAGCTTTGCCAGATATTTGTAGCAAATTTCAATAGTTTCTTTAGGTGAGAGAGAATTGCTCCCAAAACTATAAACTGTACAGTAGCTTTCAAGGAATTTCCTATACCTCCTCAAATGAGAGCTGATTTATCTGTTTATTTAGTGGAATGTGTTTAGATTAACAGCAAATAAGTAGGCACTGGTCTACAGGAGATATCATATGAATTTTCTTCCTCTTGACACATGGCAGAGATTTGTGTCAGCAAGTACTCTGGGTGTGTTACATCCATCTCCAGTTGGCTGACAGAGCTCTCGCAGGTTTGCCCACAGTCAGCATCTGTGCAGTTCCTACATAACCGCATTACACCGACTACAATTTGGAGCCTAAGGACAATGGTGACAGACAAATGTTTGTATCCCATTGATGAAGAAGAGAAAGGCTTGATCTTATTGTTAGTGGCATGTTTTGAGAAGAGTTGCCTCAAGTCCTGGTGTTTTTACCCAGGACTGGAACACTAGTGTCACTGTAAATCAGTCTTGCACAAAGTTTGTTTCAAAAAATTTCAAAAGCCTCTGTGCCAGACACGTTTAACAGAGTAAAGAATACAGAATGTTAAATAGGAAAGAACAAGAAAAACATGATAGAGTTCCAAGAGCTTTTGGGAAAAGCCCTGATGCATTCACCAGCAATGCTGAAGTTTCCCAGATGAGACAGTCAGTATTTACATCCATAGATAGGAACAGAACTGTGCAAGAGAAGCAGTATTTAAATCTAGTTGTCTTTGACTGCAACATCATGAAGGACCCCTTAAGAAGATCCCCATGAAGAACATTCATAGGGGCACGGGGAGAAGCGTGGAAGTTGGGGCACATGAAAGAAGGAAGAGGAGTATTTCTAATACAAGAGCTTGTACAATAAATAATGGAAAAGCCAAGATCCCAAGAAGTAGTAACAATATATACCATAAGCTTGGAGAGATTCTCTAGGAGATGGGAATAACTGAAAAAAGAACAGGCTGGCAATTACCTAAAACGCCAGGCACAGAGCATGGTGTAGGACGTGAACTGACTGCTGCATCTGGCTAGACTTCACTCTCAGACAGTGGAAAATCTTAAGAGGAACATCTGCATGCATACACAAGCACCATGCAAACACTTCAGGAGTACAGAGGGTCACTCAGTCCCACGAGATTAATGTTGAAACTAATCTCAAAATGCCATAATAAATTGCACATATTCATTCCACTTAAAAGCTTGAATAAATATCCAGTCAATAACCAAACAAGAACGAAAAGGTAAGAGCAAGCTTGCTTTCTGAGTCTGAGGTCCTCTCCTGTCACCCCAGCTCGAGGAAGCTGATGGCATATCACACCCAGTGCAGCACCCAAGTACAGACTGTCACTTGGAAACAGGAAGAGCTCTCTTAGATTTGATCTTGAGACAAGTTAACTGTTCTTTTTCTTTACTTTCTGCTACATCTTTCTGAACATCTAAAGTGAGGTTATCCATTTTGATTCTGTGAATAAAAACTTCTTTGAATCTTAAATTGGCAGGAGTTAAGATTGATTTTAAGGTAACTGACTCATAAAAATATTCTATTCTTAAAGCCTCCTAAAGTCACTCTGTCCAGGACTAGAGCTCTGAAGACATTGACACTGTGAATGAGAAAGGCAATATGCTTCCACTGAGCAGTAAGGTCAAATGTGGCTCATGTTGGATGTGCAGAAAATGTCTTCTGGCTACTCGCTAGCCAGAAAGGTTCTTATTGCAAAGGAATAGAAGGGAAATGGCCCAGATTTTAGCAGTCCCAGAAGAACATGCCCATATACATGTGGGTAAAAGCTTCAAGTAGCAGGAATTTATGCTTTTGAAAAACCTTCTTACGAACTTTTATCAGGACTGTAGGATACAAAAAGCAAGTAAACTTCTTTTGAAACCATGACATTTAAACTAAATGAAAAAAAAAACTTTTCAAAAACCTAGTTCAATTCGAAGAACAATTTTTTTTCAGATTTGTTTCACAAAAAAAGTTACCACGTCTAGTGCTGACATTTAAAGAATGGAAATGTAAAAACCCAAAGCAAAGATGAACTAAGAGAACATCCAAAGACTGACAGTTTGCCAGAGTCTAAATTTGCAATTAATACGAACTATCAGCATTCAAAAATGAAGCAAGAGGCACACCATAGTTTATGAATATACTTAAATTGTTAGTGGTAGGGGACTGTAACTGTGTTAGCATCAATAGGGCGCATTCCTCATGGTGAGGATTTTAGTTTACTGGAAGTATAATCATTGAGAATATTTTCTGCATGTCCTCTGTAGGATTACCTTACAAAATAATAAAGTTTTCTCATTTGTATGATAAATAACTACCAGAGATTTAATCTTCTCACGAAATCTTGGAAAAAAAATGGAAATTAATGCCTACAACGAATGCGCTCTCCCTGTGCTATTAGACCATAATTGAGCACTTGGTAGTAGCAAAGTGTCAGGAAGAAACTTGTAAACAAGCATTAATGAACCCAGAAGCAACTTGTCTCACTGCAGAACTTCACCAGCAATAAAACCAAGAGCTTCACTTCTTGCAGCAACAGAACAATTACCAGAACTCCTCCTCTAGGGTGTTTTCCAGGAATGGAGGAAAAAATTGTAGTATTTTAACTTCACTATGGGAAAAAATAATAGATGTATAACCATTTCCTACAAGATTGTTCGAAAAAACCAAAGACAGTTGCTTTTTGAATAGACTCCTCATCTCAAAGCAGACCATCCAAAAGTTTCCTTTTTCTTAAAATGGAATGAGGTGTAAGCCAGAATTTTCTATTTAAATCAGTCAAGTTATCATTAACGTTGAGAATTTCACAAATACTTCATAGAATTCAGATTTCAGAGCGTTCACTTCACAATTTGTTGATAAAGATTCACCTCCCAGGTCCTAAATAGAAGACCGTTAGTTAAACAAATGCAAATAATATCTTTATACAGATGATCCTAACTAACCACTGCTTACAGCTTCCATTCACTTTACAACAGAGGAAATGGCCAAGACATACCCTTAGCCCAAAGAAGGGCAACAAACCTGGTGAAGCATTTGGAGCAGTCTTATGGCATGCAGCTGAGGGAACTGGGAGTGTTCAGCCTGGAGAAAAAGGAGGCTCAGGGGAAACCTCATCACTTTCTACAACTGCCTGAAAGGAGATTGTTGCAAGGTGGGGGTTGGCCTCTTCTCACAGGTAACAGTGATGGGACAAGAAGTAATGGCCTTAAGTTGTGCCAGGATATTAGGAAAAAATTCTTTCCAGAAAGAGTGGCCAAGCATTGGAACAGGCTGCCCAGGGAAGTGGTGGAGTCACCATCTCTGGAAGCGCTCAAGAGAAAAGTGTATATGTGGACATTGTCTATTGGGCATGGTGTGATGGGTTGACGGTTGGACTAGATGATCTTCGTGGTCTTTTCCAACCTTAACGATTCTATGATTCTACAATCTAGAGCCATTCAAGCACCAGACCCTGAAGCTACTGCAACATGTATGCTGGCAGAAATCAGCTGAAATATCAGGTCGAGCCTTTGCATCCATAGTAAAGATACTTGCATCTACATTGTTTCCTCAGTGAAAAATCTCAAACCCCAAATTAAAAATAAGTATACTTCTAGGCTAAAAAAATCTCTTAGCTTCAAATAATGTAATTCCCAGTTCATATCCAAAAACTAGCTAAAAATGAGTATGCATGTGACTGAGAACACAGTTTAAGATATGAGGGCTGCTCTGAAAGTAATGCGTTCTATTTTGTTACGTTGGCCCACAATGTCAGAGGCAGATGTTGGTGGCACGGCAATGGAGGTTGAACCTTCCCACCAACATTCTGTTCCATTTTATTGCCATGCAACAGATGGCAGCAGAGGGGCAGACTGACAAAACGGTGCCTGACACGGAAGTACGTATGAAGCAAAGGTGTGCTACTGAATTCCTTCACCCAAAAAAACTGTACCAATCCACAAGCATCAATGCCTGCTGAGCATTTATGGAGACCAAACAGCGGATGTCAGCATAGTGAGGTGGTCAGCAGCGTGGCTGATGCCTTTCAGCAGTGGCAACAGAGGGTCACACCTGCTGGTGCAGGCTTTTATGAGCACGGCATGTAGGCTCTTGTTCATTGCTGGCATAGCTAATGGTGATGACTATGCTGAAAAATAGCATTTTGTAGCTGAGAATTTGCTCTATCAAACAGCAGTATTGTACTCTTTGTATCTGTCATAGTTTCCATGGAAACTTAGGAGGCATTACTTTCAGAGCAACCTACATAAAACAAACAAAAAAAATTATCTTCTGCAAAAGCTCTATATGAAAAAAAAACTATTAGCAACAGCCATAACAATTATGTATGTTCCTTACCTGTTTTTTCCTATGAAAAGTTTGTGAAAAAGTTATCAAGTTCCCTCCCAGCTAGCATCAAAAGCATGAAGAGCCTAGGTCCAGAGTCTCCCACATGCATTCAGTTCTTGTCTCATCCTCTTCTATCGGAAATCTTTGACCATTACAGAGTCCGGACACCTCTACAACTACAAAATATAAAAGAAATACCTGGGCCCCCCAACAGTGTCCTCTTCAAACCAGAGAGATGCTCACAGTTATGCCATTCCTATGCAGATAAATGTTGGTTAAACATGACACTGTCATCCAGCAGAGGAATTAGATAAAAAAAATTCATTTTAAACACTTTTACTCTAAAGGTCTTGTAAAGCTTTTAAGTAACAGAACATTCTACATTAAATAACCCCTCATCTCTGCATTGACTTCTGATTCACTACCAGCATGGTGTCATACTCTGTACGTTAAGGTCTGCATAGCCTGATGCAACCGCTAAGATCAAAGGGACAAATTCTCCTGTAGAAGACAGACCAAAATGCCTGATGTATTGAGCAGAACTTCCACATGCTAAGAAGTTTATTTAGAACATCCAGTTGTAAGACTTGATCTAATAAATCTAACTTCACCTCAATCTCTGTAGGCTTGCTACAAGCATTAGTTTCAGGCAGTATGCAAATGGCAATTCACAGAATAGCTGAGGTTGGAAGGGGCCCTCAGAGGCCATCTTGTCCAACACCCTGCTCAGGTAGGGTCATCTAAAGGCACTTGTCCAAGACCACATACAGATGGCTTTTAAGTATTTCCAAGGACGGACTCTACAACTTCCGTGGGCAACCTGTTCAAGAGTTCAGTGGCCCTCACAATAAGAAAGTGGTTCCTTACATTCAGAAGTCTGTACTAGCAAAGTCCATCAACTATTATTCTTCCCAAGAAAACTAGTTTTCTCAGAAAGAAGCTAGGAATTTCAGCAGGAAAGAAAATCTAGAAGTTGTTCTATTAAATCCAGGAAGCCAAGTATGTTGGTAAATGCCACTGTCATGTAACACAGAGAAGCAGCAGAATAAAAATCACAAGTTCCAAAAAGCAACATTTGTGCTGCAAACAATTACATCACCAAGTATTTCATCTGAATATGCAGAAGGAATGTTTGGAATGGTGCTCAAATCCCAAACTAACTGTTCTGGCTGGCAGCCACGTTAATATGCCTTAATTTAAAACATTACGCATCTACCAACTGCTAAAAGTGCATTTGTGTTGGCCAGACTCAAGGAAGAATTTACTCACAACATTCCAATCTGCATAATGCCACAAAGCTGATTCGTGTTCTCCAAGTCTCAGATTACAGTACAAATCTGTGTTAGTTCTTTAAATGTTGTGCCTCTATCATTATCATATACTGATAAAACAGGATTTAAATGATAAGCTCTGTATCTCTGGCCAAGAGACATGTGACAAATAGCTTTATCTGGAGCTACTCTCAGACTTTGTAATTTTTAGCACTGATGCTGAAAATGTGGGATGTCTTTCAACACTAGTTAAACCCTGGTTTAAAAGGCAGCTCTTTCAATTCCCTCACAACTAACTCCTCTCCCTGTAATGCATATTTCCTTTACAAAGATTCTACATTCACTAATCAAGAAATTCACAAGAATTTGCTTAATTACTTATGGAAGGACATATCACTTTCCTAGCTTGGCAAGCTTCATGATGATATTTTCAAAAAAAAAAAAAAAAAAAAAAGGCTCAAGGCAAAGGTTTGAAGAAGAGGATATTGACAAAAGCAAAAAGCAGCATGAACCATTTTGATTACTTAATCAGTTTAATCTACATAGTGTATTTAGAAAGATATTAAGGAAAAACAGTCTTGTAACTACTTAAAATTCTCATCATAAACCTTTCTACAATTTATCTGAGAGCTAAGACAAACCTGCATCAGTAGGAATTTTATCTGACACTAAAAATCACTCAAGCCAGGGATTTCCAGAGAGACAGTTAAATCTAATCTTCTGATTTTTTATTATTAATCAGAGCAAATATGCAGCTGACTGAGTAAACCCAAATCCTAAGGAACTATCATCCATCTATAGCTCCTGCAGAAGGTCTTTTCCACACAAAACCTAAATTGATCAGTACACAAAGAATATAGTATCAAAGGAAATGTTGTCACAAGCTCTAAGATGTGTATTACAAGCACAAATAGCTTTAACGTCAGAAAAGAACAAACAACCTGTTTTAGGGAACACACCTGCACTACAGGATCCCAACCAAGCAGACTTTCTGAAGAGAAATGAAGTCACACCTGTAGAACCGGAAAGAGAACAAACATTGTCAGCTTTGGGAACTTATTTCAGCTCAAGTTTTACAACAGTTTTGGGTTGTTTCGTTTTTTTTCCTTAAATAATTAATAAAGTAGTACAGTATTAGCAGTAAAGTAGTCACATTTGTCTTGGAATTTTACAGTATTATCCAGAACTGCTGTGCTTTCCTCTCCTTTCTTGGGCCAATATCATTCCATGATCAGACCACATATAACAGAACTACTTAGTTACAATTGCTTTGCATCACAGATGATATGCCTCCTCCACTTTCCTTTGAACTCTCAGTTTTTTCCTTCTTTCACTCCCTTAACAATCAACTTTTCTTTATTTGCAAAGTCTTTACATAATTCTGATGAACTGCTATTGGGCTTTCTTATTTCATCGAACATATCCCGTTTGAATCATAGTAAGCTTTTTTGTCATCAGTTTCTCACTTCTTGAGCACAAAATCAAGCATAACTTGGTAGCTCTGATGCCAAATATTCCATTTCTTGAATGTGGATTAGAATAGCATCAGTCTGTTAGAAACTAGAGCACAACTGACCAAAAATATTGTTGGAAGCTACAACCTTCTTTCTAAATCAAATCTTAAAAGAATAATATCTTCACTTTTTTTCCTCCTGAGCTATCATTCCAACTATTTGAGCAACATGAACAACTTTGTTTCAACGGATCCCAAAATTTTCATTATCGTTAAAGTTTCTTACAACATCTGCAAGAAACTGGAAGTTATTAATAACTACTGCCCAGCAAACAATGAAGTAGTGCTTGATCCTGGATACTAAATTTCAGCTTCCTAACAATTTAGAGAAGCCATGCCATTTCCTTGTGCTCGACGATTTGTTAAAATCTTCAAAAATTTAACACCCTGAATACCTTTTAAATTTTCAACATTCTGACAGTCTACAGCTCAAGGGAAGCATACAAAGCATCAACAAAAACCAAAAATCACTTTCTTAGGGACACAATAAGATACCTTAATGAATGCACTGAGTCTTTCCAAGCACGAAAGGGTCATCAATATATTCCTACAAAGCAAACAAAAGATGAGCTTTATATGCAAGTTAAAAAAAATTATTTACAAAACTGAAATCAAGTCCATTACATAATGCAATACAAGCCCAACCATGAAGAAGAGCAGTTATGAATAAAGAACAGAACAAAAATCCCGCAGTTCTCAACAAACAGTTCCTAAGTGGACCTAGACTTGTATCATCGATCACTTCTATTCCTGAAGCATCCATACCAACTCTATGATTTCACTTCCTCCCTGTTTTAGATTATTTTTTTATATATATTTTTAAAGCTGCCTATTTTCTACATGGAGTAACTAAGAGCAAAGAGTTAGCCTGAGGTAAGCAGACAAAGTCAACTCAGTCTTACTATGAATAGCCCGGTAACGGGACATTGCTGACCTTAGCCACTTTACCTCAGAGAAGGTCAACAATCTCACCTGTGCTGTGCTCACTGACCAGGGCAGCTCCTGATTCATCATTTGCTCTTCTAAAACTACAAGAAGCCAGTCACAAACCTAACCCCCAAAAGCAGGCAGCACAACTCCTCAGCCACCTGACAGGAATTGTCCTCTTCTCTCTCAGGTAAGTATTCCTTGTTCTGTGGACCCCACCATCAGTGCTCAAATCTCCACGGTGGATCTGGACTGATCATCTCCCAAGAACAAACAGTCAGAACTCTAAGTTTGCATAGGTCAGCCCTTGTCCTTTCAGGGTAAAATAAGGGATGCATTAAAGAAAGTGCTGCCACAGAAAGGATGGAAAAATCATCATGCTTCATCATGTAGTCACATTTCACCTTTATTATGCATTAAAGTAGATCTAAAAGCATCTGCAACATCACACCTCAACTTTCATATCTGTTGAAATTACCTCTACTGCTCTCCCCCTTTGAGAGGAGGGAAGAGAAAAAGGCAGAATTTCACCATGTTGTATTACATTTACAGAATTTTCAGATGAATGCTGCTCTTCAGACCACCTGAAGAGCACACCTCAAGTTCATACCTAGTTGCAGATTTCTGTCAGAATAGAAGTCTCATTCTGGAAAACTCTATGGCAAATCATAAATACACCTCACAAAGCATGGCCACTTAACAAACATGATGTACTTGTCCTGCAAGCTGGATGTATCAGTACTGAGAAATAAGAGATCCAGTCATCCAGAAACCCATAGTAAAGATGTAATTGCAAGCAAAGGAAACAAAGTAGTAGAAACATAAAAGTACATGAAATAAGGTCAAGCACAAAAATCATACCAAGATACAATAGAGGGAAGGAATAAGGGGCATAGGAAGCAAGACCAACAAAAAATGTAAGTACTGGACATCCTGGACACTTCATCCCATCTCCTTAAGCTTCAATTAAGACCAATACAGACATTTTACACAGTTTAGAGATAGGATATTGGAAAGACAGTATAGCATTGGTTCTACTTTTAAAAAGAGAGTTTGAAACATCTACACAAGGAAATCTCAAATGATTCTACCTACAAGAAGAGTGTTAAAAAATACCACCTGAAAGCAAAACATCAAAGTCTTCCCAGCCATCTCAGCATACAAACACAACCTTCCCCACTGTCACATCTTTTTGGGATGAACATCAGTCCTGCCTGCACAGAACTTCTGTTGCCTGCTCACGTAGCCTGCAAAGTAACCTTGCACTGCCCAAAGAAATGTGCTGCTCTCTGTGTTTCTCAGTTTACTTGTCCTGTATACAGCATGTTGAGCTTCTATCCCTTCAGCATTACCAGTAAAGCTTTGCTTTCTGTTGGGAGAAAATGAAGAAAAAGGGAGATTATACTCCACAACTGCACTGCTCAAGAGAGAGAAATTTAGCACCATTTCTTACTACATCCTACTACTGAAGTCCTTTAAATCAGACTACCAAAACAAGCCTGAGGAGTCAGAAGGCTCCTCTAAGGCTGCAACATACTATTTCAGCAGAGTTTGAGCAGCAGCTGAAAACATCTGTACTAAACTTTTCTTGACCTTACAAAAGCTTTCACACACACACAAAGAAGTCTCATTGCCTCACTTGTGTATATGGATAAGAATGAAGAACACGCGCTTCCAAGCTACTGCCTGCGCAGCTTGCAAGAAACTTGATACACTGCTGCAGTCCCTCTGGAACTCTGCAAGAGGGAGAGAAAACCAAGTACGAGAACTTTGCGCTGGGCTGGGACTGTCTAATGCAGGCAGAGATCCCATCTACACTTGAAGAATAACCTCTGAAATGCCAAACTGAGGCACACAGCCTGCGCTGCTGGCAGGTAGAGCACAAGCAGGCTGCCTGAGCATGCGCCGTGATCTACTAAGCCACTTACTGGAGTACCAGATCACTGTGCATATGCTCAGGCATGTGGATTCCCATGTGTTCGGGTGCTTCCCTACCACAACAGATTGCTGGTTCACTGTCAGCATGCACAGAACGTGCTCCACAGAGCAGCTTCAGAGCCTCTCCCACGGCCTTTGCAGACGTAGCCAAATCCCCCGATTCTCATTTTCTTTTGGTCTCCTGACATTCTGTCTTTCAAAAGCAGCCTTGGGTCACAAGATCTCTCAGCAACAGATGCCAAAAATCACTAGCCCATGGAGTGCGTTTTGGACTGTCACCTTCTTTCCTCCCATGCCTTTTAAACACGCCTCACAGAAGGAAGTATTTCACCTGCAGCTAGAAAGTATCTCTGCATGTCAGGAGGCGGAGACATTCTTCAGCAGGCAACAAGGAGCAAACAGAAGCTTTGCCTGCCTTCCAACAGCACAGGTGGGAAGAACATCCTGGCCCCCATCACAGCAGTGAAGTTGAAGTAACAGTTGTGAAGCAAGAGAGGGGTCAGGCACCTTCACACACTACCTAAACCATCCACTGCTTTACTTTAAAGTCCCCTGTCTTCTGCACCTAAACTCATCTGCACCAAAAATACAAGTCAAAGCCCTTTAAAGTAATATAATTAACATCCAATTTTCTTTTTTCTGATATTTGATTCAATTGCTGTTCAGTGCTTGACAAGATAGGTTAACAGAAATATTCAAGCACTTTAAAACTTGCACAAAAGAGATATAACTGGATGTGGACAGTGTGAATGCAGCAAGATAACAGTTTGAAATTTCTGTAATCTACCATTCTCAAATGAACTCTAGGCCCTGCAACCAGAACTGGGCACATAAATTCCTTTCCAGAAACACCTGATAATCTAGTAATTATGATGTGGTAACACTGTGAATATAACACAGCGGCAACAGCACATCCAGGCCAAGTATTACGCAACACCTTGCTAAGAACATGACGTTCGCCTTTAACATAGGCCAACGATAGCAACCCTATATAAAGCACCACAGTGGATCTAAATCAGGGAGAATTCACTTGTTCTTCCAGTTAATGATGATCTGCTTGCTTTTCTACATCGCACCAACTACGCCTCATCCCACAGAAACTTGCCCTTGAGCCCATACTTTAAGGGGTCAAACTTTTCTCCAGCAAAGCACATTTTAATACTGTATAAGTGTTAGAGATGTAAGGGTGTGGCAAGAACCCAGGAAGAAAGAAGAAAATTGGTTTATCATTCCGTATCTAAAGCAAATACTTCCCGGTCATAATAAAGTCTGAGGCAGAAGAAAAGTCTAGAACTGCACTTCAAAGCTTTTTTCTCCATTCCACTCTTTCATAGTGCAGCTCAACTACACCAAAATCTCATTTTACTCAGGAAAAAAAAGTGATTTTTCACAGAGAAAATTTATATTAGTATAAAAGTATATTGTCCAAGGATAAGCTCAAAGAAGTTGATTTGATAAGCTGAGGCTGTTACATGTTTTCATCTCTGTGACTGGAGTAGCGTGGAAAAGACATTACACTGGGAGCTACCACAACATGCTGTCTCTTTATGACTCTCTGTGGAAATAAAAAAGGAATATGAGTAAGCTGTAAAAATGAAGATTACTCAGATCTTCAGATGGCATTAATGTGTTAAAATAAATGCAGGAAGCCTACAAGAAGCCCTAGCAACTGATGAAAGTGTTGGCAAAACCACATAGGCTTTGGATCACAAAATTATCCAGAAAACTTGCTGAATCTGAAGAAAGTACACAAAAGCCAAATCCCACTGCCTGCACCTCGACACTCGGGATCAGGCCAAGCCCCACTCTGGACACTGCCCAGACTGCCAATGGCTCTAACATAGCACGCTCCCTTCTACCTTAAACACCTGAAACAGCCAAAACCATACCAGAACTGTGGGATATGAGCTTCTTCTTCCACTCCAGGCCAAAGGCCCTCTCTTATTTTATACCTGTGCTCAACAACTGCTCAGACCAGCAACAAGGACCACAGGACTGTGCCCAAAGCACAGCACCGCTGGCGAGGCCTGGGCCAAGCGAGGACACTGTCAGTTCTCCAGAGAAACCTCATCACTTTGCAGAAACAAAGCAAGTTTTGGCAAGAAATGGCAAAAAGAAAGACCACAAGAACATGCAAAGACCACAAGACCAGGGTAAGTAAGGAGGGGCCAGATGCTATGGCACAGTGAAAGGGCTCTCACTGAGAGGAGCTGAGGTGTTGGCCCTGCCCTTGAGCTCGTATTTGAGATGCACTGTGCATGAACAGCACTGTGCCTAAGGCCAACACAAAGGGCAAACACGGACACCCGGGCACCCTGGAAGGCAGGAGAAGTTCAAGTTTTACCAAGTTCAACGGCCTCAAACAGTCCAAAGAGCACTAAGACGTTCACAGAACAGGCCCATGCATTCAGCTGACAGCTTGGCACGTGCTATCAAACCAACGTTCTCAGAACTGACCATCTGCACTCCAGCAGATACCCTGGCCGCCACCACAGCGGTGCCCGGATTCACCCGACCCCAGCTCTGAGCTCGCTGCCGCTGCTGTCACCTGCAGGCACGCTGTGGTGGCAGCAGCGCTGGCAGCTGGAGGCAGCTTCTCGCTGCACTAAACCACTTTCTGGCTCTGCCAGGCAACACTCCCCCTGGAACAGTGACAAACTTCCACCTTTACGCATACAGACACACGCGGTGCCAGCGGCGCGGGACAGTGCACCCCGGGGTCTCACTCTGGAAAAGAGCCGAAGGACGTCTCAGGGCTGAGGACGGAGAGGCGGTGCATTCCTGAGCCCCGCGATGCAGCCGTGCCCCTCTCCCAGAGCCCACGGGGACACCCGCGGGGCCCGCTCAGCCCCCGCGCCGCACAGCCACCAGCCGCCAGCGCCCGCCCGCCGCGCCCCGCGCCTCCATCTGCACGGAACTCCCTTACATAAACCGTTTTGTAACACGCGCGCACCTCGCGCCGAGGCACAGCCCCGCACCTGTTGCGCGCTCCACCTGCGGCGCGCGGGGCCCCCACCGCCGCGCGGCTCCGTCCGGCGCCGGGACCG
>WBMW01003422.1:1741917-1775013 GCA_013396635.1 Penelope pileata | reverse complement strand
CTCGGCCGCGCTGAGGAGAGGAGAGGAGGGTGGGGCGGGGGGGGGCGGGGCGTGTTGCCGGGGAGCGCCGTACACAGACCCCAAACAGCGCCCGGGCTCCCGCCCCGTCCGCGGGAAAAGGCCGCTGTGGGGAGAGTCCGGGTGAGCGCTGTCGCTGCGGAGCGGAGGCGGCAGCGGGAGGCGCCGGGCCTGCCGGCACTCGACCCCTTACATAAGGGGGGAGTGCCCGTGCCCTGTTCCCCGATGTTGTCACCCGCGGTCCGCACACGCCCCGGACTTTCGAAACTGCCCCCGTGCAGCGCTCGGGAGGCGCCGTCACAAGTGAAGTCAGCTCTGCCCGGCTCCAAGCACTCAGCGCCAGCCCGAGTGGCCGCAGGAACGGCCGCACCGAAGGGATGTCCGAGGTGGCGAAGGTATGTCCGGCTCTCTTGGGGAGAGCTCGTTCCTGATGTACCAACTACAGTATAATTGTTTTCCATTCCAAGTGTGTAAGAATCCGTTTTCGCATTTATCCCACACTAAATCTGTTCAGACAAGACACAGTATTGACATTCCTGTCTCACAGTGAAAAAAACACACATTCCTTGTGGTGCTGGCAGCGCTGGGGTTTGCCAGGCCCTGCACCACCCCACACAGAGGGCTGCAATGTCCCTCATTGCCCACCGCTGGTGTTCAGCAGTTCTGCCCCCACACCTCCTGAGCTGAGCAAGCAGCCCCTGAGAAACCAACAAGCTCACCCACATTCTGAACCTCATCCATCTTCGTTGCAATACATGGCAATGAGAAGGGAACGCTCAGTCGTGGTGTGAACACCACAGTTGGGTGTCACGGCATCTTTATGCTCACAGCATATGTGTGGTTGCCCTATAGCATGTAAGGAGCAGAGAGCCATCAGGGCTTCCACTGTTTATCTGCAAAATGAGGTTAATGCTGCTTCCCTCCTTCGCTGTGGTGTTAAGGATAAGTCCATTAGGTCCATAGATATTTAAGCAGCGGCTGTTACAGAAACAGCCTGTGAGTAAAGTACTGTGCAGTATTTAACTCCTGGAGCACAGAGGGGGTGGGGAGCGGAAGCATTAGGGCCAGATCCCACAACTGGATTTGTTGCGAAGCACCAGTCAGCTTAGCAGGATCCCATTTTTAGTTTGCGCTCCTCTGAAGAGTCTAATTTAAAGACTAATCCTAATTAGATATTCTCTGTATAGTTTGGTCAACTTACTGGTGTTAGTACTTCACATCCAGAACGTCGTCATCTTTTCTGCTTGAATTCTTTGTTAGGGTTGGTTGGGTTGGAAGGTTGTACTTGGAAAGATGTACAATAATGTTCTTGGGTTCCGTTGGATGATGATTTTTGTGTCATGTACCCAAGCTACCCATCTCTGGCTGTGTGCTGAGGGCCAACGCTCCAGCCAGATTTAAAGTCAGGCACTTCAACCAAGCAAAAACTTGAGGGCCCCTGTCTGCCTCAGCCTTGTCAGAATGCACACATGAGGAGCTGGAGGCAAACTGTGGCACTGCACTGCAGCTGAACGAGTTCCCAGAACAAACAGAACGGGAGGCACATCCATCACTGTAGTGGAACATGCCAGTTCCAGCAGGGGAACAGTGATTACCATCACCAGGAAAAGCCAGTACCTTTTCTGTCCTAGTAACAACCAAATGCATTATCTGAGTTCTGCTTATTTCGATAGGGTACACAGCAATTGTTTTGGTCAAGCTCACAGACAATCCATTCCAAGTTCTATTCTTATCGTTTTTTCTAGCTCTTTCTTTAATTTACAGTAAGAATAAAATATATATTTTTTAAAAAACTGCAAAAATGAGAAAGCTGTTACTCAAAAAATGATTGTGCAACTGGAACTAATTCAGTCCAAAGTTTTCTACCGTACCAATTTTCAGAAAGTTGGAATCATGTATATAGATTCAAGTTATTCCAGGCAACCCCAGTCTGAATTAAGTCAGGCACACGTCTCCTGGAGCAATGAGTCTGATGCAATTGCTCGTCTGTTACAAAACAAAAGAAAATGGTTGTAAGTGGCAAGAGGACAAAATTCACAGCAAAATAGCTGTAATTTTAAGCTTGCTCTACTTAGTAAGTAGCCATAGATGTGGGCTTTCATAGCTGAATAAGTAAAGTACTTTTTCTTGTGTATACACAATTAAAAAAATTAAGAGAGCACAATGTGTAGATTATTATGGAAAACATTAAAACGGTTGTGAGCTTTTGTTCCAGCTCTGTTTATTCTTCTGTATTCAGTTGTAACTCTTGGAGCATAGTTAGAACAAATCATCCATGTATAAGGCAAGTCCATTTCACCGTATGACACACCGCATCTTGCACTAGCATTGTGTGGGGCATTGTCCTGCTTTAGGCTCTACCTGACTCCTCCATTAGTTTTGCAAGGCAACTGCCCACTTGTGTGAAGCAGGATGAAGAGCAGCAGGCCTTCCTAAGTAGGGCCCATCCAGAAGCAGCCAGGTTTGGGCCCTGCAGTTTTCTTTCAAGTGCAGAGCTAGCATTGCTCAAACCACACTCCTGATACTTATTTTACATGTACTACTGAATCTTTTCCTTGCCTAGCTTTTTTGTTTTCCAGCATAGTATGTTTCTGAATTCCCAAAAGATGAGTTGGTCGGGCTGGGCATCTTTTTTTTTCTTTTTGTTTTTCTTTTTTTCTTAAAAGATTTTACATTGAAAAAATGTCATTTAGGAATACTTTTTATACGCAAAACTCCCCCCACATCCAGCACTGCTTAATATTACCAGTACTTTTTTTCCCCTCTCAGAATACTGGACCTTTTCCCAGCACATTTACAAAATAAAAGTTAGAATTTGCTTAACATTAGTAATTCAATCAGTTCTGGTAAACAGCAACATATTGATAATATCATCATTTTTGAAAATAAAAAAAAATATATATATATATATAAAGAATCAAATCCTTCAACATGGAGGGGAAAAAAAAAGAATTTCAGACTTCCTGAGAAACGACATAAGGATTGTATGGCTTGATTTGGGTACTGTTAAGGGAATACAGCTCATCTTTTTCAAGTAGCTGTGCTTCCCTATGTACCTTCGCCACTTGCAGAAGTTACCCATTGTAAGTTACACCACAGCACTGATGGAATTGTATTTTGTTCAGAGGAAAGAAAAAATCAATACTTTTCAGCTGGAGCCCACAACTAATTATTAATTTTGTAAGTCTAATTAGTCATCATTTACAGTGACAGTGACTTTCATTGATTCAACCAGAGATCCGGAAAGGCATTTTGCTAATCAGCAAAAGCCATCACTGTTACTGTCTGTACAGACAAAAGATGAGGGAAGGAAAAAACTCACATTCCTCATTAGTAGTGACTATATGGGTAGGTTTTTCTAAAAGTATTAATAAGTGTAGAAACAAAGTATAACAAACAGAAACATAGCAATATCCCGCAGTCTTGGAAACTGATTAAAAGTCCTTTGCAAAGAGGTATGGCTGTCTCTGGCCAGAAAACCTGAAGAATTCTGGGGAATACAGTTTTTTATTCTGTCCACATTCTTTGTGTTTTCTTGTTATTTTTATTCAGTTTCTGTCGACAACCTCAGTGTAATTTTAAGGTTCAAGTATATTGAAAAGTGACACATAAAGGAACATTGAATTGTTTTGATTTAGAATGACTGAAAGGATACAAATGGAAGGGGTGTGTCTCATCCCTGTAACAATGTGTTCTGATCCCCAAGTCCCTTAGAGGAATTCAGAAGCCAGTGCAGCTCTGGGTGCTCCAGGTCCAGGACCATGCTGTTTAGTGTGTATTAACAACTCATTTTCAGCAGTCAGCCTCACAGAAGTCTGAAGAAAACCTGAACTTGCATCCGTAGGGCTGAGAAAGTTTTATAAGCTTCCTGTATAACTTGAGGTGTTAGCATGTGGTTTCACAATCTACCTAAAGTGATCTAAAACCTTACACAGCTAGCTAGCAAAAGGAACAGTAACACCATGTCTACTGAGTTAAAAAGTACAGATTAAGCAACCGTTCTGTCAACTGGATTAGGAAATTGATTTGACTGAAAAATCCCAGGACAGAGATTTTTGGTTGTATCACGTCACAGCTGCAGGATCACAAAAGCCAAAACAAAACAGGATGGAAGACCAAGTTTTGGGTCAGAGAGGCTGTTCCAGAACTAAGTGGTATCAGCTTACAGTACATGGATTTATGGAGTCAGGCATTTAAAATTAAATTTGCATGTCATTAAACTAGCATAAGAGCACTAGTAAGGAATGCCAAACAGATAAATGCATCCTCATTCATGTCTCCCAGGTTGGATTTTTATGCCTTCTTCTGTTCTGAAAGAAAGTGGCTCCATCAGGCTGGTGTTCACCATTCAAAACCATCCAGTTGGATGCCAAAGACGGATTTAACAAGGTCTCTGAGCTGATCAAACTCTCGACTTTCACCAAGGGAGGCAGTGCTGCTTTTTACCCCATCCCTGCCACCACTGGCACCTCGCTACCCATCCAATCATGGTTATGGGGCCTTGACTCTTCCTTTTGCCTACTGTACTGCTCACTTGGCCCCTCAGTGAGACAGAAACCTTTCTGAGTCAGTTTCCTGCACATTAAGCAACTGAATGTAGTCTCTTGATCACCAGGTACAATTCAGAGTCAATTTGTGGCATGGACAGGGCAGACATGATAAAAAAAAATGGGAAAGCTCTTTTTAAGGCAGTGAAACAGAATAGCAATTCCACAGCTTTTGCTACCTGAAGCATGGAATTTTCTGGATTAAACATGGCCACATGTAGCAGATCTCCTTGAGATACCTGGATTTCCCCATAGACACCTGAACAGCAGGGCTGTGGCCTGGTGCTGTTCCTGCAACACATTGTGTAACCCAACCCTGGACTCCCCACAATCACCAATTCCTGACATGCTCCTGATATTGGTTTAAAAATACACAGAGTTCACTGACTTTCATCGCATTTATCATCTCCTTTTAACTCCAGTAGAGTGAACTGTTATCAGTCTCTTACAAAAATGGAGCTGGAGACACTCCTTCCTTTAATAATAGAATAAGACTAAGGAGACAAGATCTAGGTACTGGCTTTCCTTCTGGGGAGCATTTATGCAATTTTTGTTAAATAGCCATTATACAAAACATTGGACTAGGTCTTGGCACAGGATTGCAGCTGGGCTTTTCTTGTTCCCAGATAAGCTCTCAGTAGTTGTGCCATGGGGTCATGCTGCTGCCCTTAGCTGCCAGGAACCTGGAGGCACACTTCTTCCATAATTTGTTCTCATTTTTAAGAAAAAGATTATAACATTAACAGATTATAACAGAAACCTTTGTAAGGAATTGGATGCTAAGTAGCAGACTGCTATAATCTTTTCCAGCACATATACAGCTCTCATCACAGTCATAACTTAACCCAGACAATCAGGCATTCCTTCTACTGAGACTTCTAATCACAGCTCAGTGATTTATAGTTGGTGAGGAAGGAAAAGCCAGATTTTAAATGATAAAGAGCCTATTTCTGCATATTCCTGAAGTGTCTCTTAATTAAAAACACTTCATTTTTAGATTGAGTTTCTCATTACTGTTCTGCCTCAATTAGTTTTCCAGTGTTAGTTCACACAAGCCATTTTGAACTCAATGCTACTGCTACTGAAGTCAGTGGAAGCTTGATTTTTGTCTTTGTTTTTGTTTTTTTTTCCGGGAGAGTATGCATACTAACTGTCTGTGTTTGCTTCAGGAAGAGAAGCCTGACATATCTCACCACACTACTGCAAAACAAAGTAGGGACTTAAATGTCTTTCAGGCACTGCAGAACTGCCTTGTAGACTAAGTCACGTAGATGCTTCAGTAGGTTTCACAGATTGTTCTTCAGAAAGTTTCACAGTTCCGATAAGCCACAAATTAAAAGAGAAATGACAGCTCACTTTGTTCTCTATCATTGATCCATATCACTAAGGACTGAGGGACTGATAGAAATTCTATTATTTTATTAACTGCTTTTGATTTAAATAGTTTTGAGAATGTGCTCAAAAGAAGACAGTAACTGAAACATAAAGAGTTCAGAAATTGTTCCCATATTTGTGGATCATTTGATGCTTACCTGGTATGAACTTTACTATTACCCTTTCCTCAGTGCAACTCTAGGGAGATTTCCCTCATTTATCTGGTTTCCCAGCTATATCCTTTCTTGAAAAATTATATAGCTGTAATAGCTTTGTCACATTTGTATACACTGGCCAATAAATTCAAAATTATTACGTGAATGGGGAGAGGCAACCAAACAGAGAGAAGTGATCATGTGAGCCTTATTTACATAGAAATACACAAAAATGTAAAACTTACTGCCATAATGAGGCATTCTATTTGTAACGTGATGTTCTGTTAGCTGTTGCAGAACTTTGAAATTCAATGCTTCTGTTGTGTAACCACACAGTAAAAGAAATTAAACGAGCAGTCTAATTCAATCAAAAGAAAAACAACAACAACAACAACAACACAACCCCAAACCCTTTCATTCCTTAAAGGAGAGACGTTAAAGGGTATAAAAGAAAAGCAGGGATTAGTAATCCTGAGTAATATTAGCTAATTGTTGCTCAGTAGGGGAAAAGCTGTTTTCATACTAAAATACTGTGCTACAGGAAAGGTAAGGAAATATATTTGAGAAAAAAGACGTAGGTAGAACAAAACAAAAAGAGTGAACAAAATTTTGCCTTGCTAAAAGACAGAACCGTGACATATTCCTCCTGCAGACAATTATAAAAATGGTGTAGGGCTCATCATTTATTTGGTGTCTGGGTAGAAAAACGGGTAAGTGATGGGATTTTTTTTTTTCTAGTGGGTCTGAAAAATATATCCAGCTGCCTTTCAGCCTTTCTATCAATCTGGGTAATTTGCAATGATTATTTTGTGTCCTCAGTCCTGCTCTTTCACAGTGCATTATTAGCCAGCTATTGTTGCTAATAACATTGGTAGCTTTTGCTGGCTTCATTAAACACTGCAGAAAGCAGTGCCTAGTTAGGGAGGCTGATGCCTCTTGTGTAGTAATAGCATACTTGTTCTTTTTTTAAATGAATAATGTGCAGGGAAAACTGTGTCTCGGGCAGCCTTAGAGTAGGTCTGCATTATAGGGACAGCCTATGAAGGCATATTCAAGCCAGCTTTAAAACAGTGGAAACTACCTGGGTTGCTACAGAGCTCATTGTACATACAAAGCCCACCCTAGAAGAGTAGTCAATGCTCATTCTTTTAGCTCACTCTGCTAAAGCTGCTCTGAGAGCATTCCTTCAGCCCAGTAGTGCAAAGCAGGTTTGGGAAGGCCAGTCTCTACTGCAGCCCTTGCAGCTGGTGTCATTCTGAGTAGTTGCACCTAGTGAGTTGGCTGAAGTGTTTCCCCATATGTACTCCTGCTCATTTGTCTAGTGGAAAGATGGTAATTTCCCTCTGCAGAGATTTTTTTTTCTAATTTTCTTCTTTTCTTTTTTCTCCCACTTTGTTATGTTTCAGTGGGTTTCACTGGCACAAGTTACCTAGCTGAGGTAAAGAAGAGCAATGAAGGCAATGTGTTTTGGCTGAGCTTAACATCTTGTATTTAAACACTAGGCTCTCAAGTTCTTCAGCTGTTAACCAAAATCAGTTGCTAAGTGTTGTCATCTCTGCTTATCCAACCCAAATTATTCCAAGGCACGTGCACACATCTTCTTGCAGTGTTGAAGGCAAATTTAAATTTTGACATACTTTTTTTCTTTTCGCTTTTAATCGTATAACTTAAGTTACCTATTATTGGACTACTTTAAAAACTAAGTCATCAGTTTCTTCTTACCTGCAAGACAAAAATGTACAAATCGACCAAGCCAATTTAAGCCTTTCTTTGCTTCTACCTCTAGAATTAAGAGGGTGAGTCTCAGCACCAGCAGAATTTGAGGCATTTTGGCCTAGTAAGAGAGGACATGCATCCTACTTTGCAGGGCACTTCAGAAAGCAAATGAAAAAAGAGAGAGTTTTTGAAATGACAGACTTTATACTTCACTGTAACCTAACAGCAAATGAATTAACTTTTGGAGTCATACACTGACTCCATCCATTGAGACAATATCTCATTTCAAGTTCTAAAGTGCAATCAAAGTGCATTGTGCCACCATCTAGAAGAATTTACCTCTCTTCATCCTTGATCATTAGAGCACAACATAATAGAAGGGGAGGCATTACTTGTGGAGCAGCTCTCGTATACAAACAACCTCTTTCCCCAGCCACGTGATGGATTACAGAGAAATAGATTGTATAGGGATGCTTGATGCAATGCATTTGAAAACTGCACTATGCCCATCTAGTCACAGGCTCTACTGGCAAAGTGAATACACTCCATTGTTTCCACTGCAAGTTAATTACGTTGGATCAGTTCACTACAATAAAATTGAAACAACAGCAGAAGACCTTGTATGAGGACTGCCATACTGCACATTCAGAAAATGTTCCTGCTATTTGTGTGCTGTAGTTGCTAAATCTGAGATAAAGCCTTAGTTCCAGAATAGAGAGAGATACATAGAGAGATATAACTGAGATTTGTTGTTGGCACTGTTGGAGTTGAAATTTTATAAAACCTAAAATAAGTCACAAATAATATTCAGGTTTTCAAAGATTGCCCTGACGTTATAATTTCTATTATCTACTTTCTCTAAAACAGCTTTACCAAAGCTTGATATACCACAAGATGGGAAAGCAAAGACGTAGCATGGGTTCATTTCTTAGTCCCTCATCAAGAAAACTGAAAGGGAAGTTGATCACTTTTCAGTGTGAAGATACATAACCAAGCTCTGATGCCTTGGTCAAGCTAGACCCAAGTCTTCTTATTTGCAGAACTCTGCTCTTTTCTCAACACAATTATTATTATCCCAGAAAAAAAAATGATGATCTCTCCTCAACACACCAATGTTTTATAGTTTTAAAGCTTTTTTGTTGGTTTGTTTTAAAACCATGCCACAGATCTGCTCATTTCTTAGTATTGGTATTAGCATCATTAGCATTAGCATGTTAGTATCTGCTGCTAGAGGCAAGGAGAGGTAATTGTGGAGGGGCAGTTGGTTTTATTTATGTCAAATATACTCCTGCAGCAGGGCAGGTGGCATGCGAGAACGCTGCGGAGCTGTCTGAGGAACTCTTTGTTCTCCCTTCAGTTCTAGTTTACTGACTGTGGTGAAACCACTCATTAAAAGGGAAGGTAGAGAATGTTCTTAAATGAGTCATGTTTGTTCTATGATTGTCAGACTACATCTGTAACTGGTTCAGTAGCTCTATTCAACTGGTGAGCTCGTTCCCATTACAGCACACGACACAGGGAGCCTTTGTACAGACAGCTGCAGGCAACATACTTTATATTGACTCCAGGTAGGGATGAACAGGTACTTCTCTACATTGATGTGCTTGCAAGAGAGTACAGGAAAGACCTAATACACACGAGAAATTCAGAGCCTTCTCTTCTAAGACAAAACTACACTTAAATTATATTCTTGTTTCTTAAACAAGAATTGAGTGTTTATTGAGGACAAATGTGATGAGAAGCAACATAATCATAATCACCCTGAGGAATGCTAAACCTGAAAATGCTGGAGGCAAACCTGGAAGCATCAGGAAAACACAAAGACTTGGATGATTTAATCAACAAGTGCCATGGTTACAGCCAGATCTAAGTCTTCTCAATTTTTTTTTTTTTCTATAGAGAAAGTGGGGAACATGAAAGATGAATGAAATTACTTGGGACATAATAACCCAGACAAAAGGGAGGACAGTATTTCCATCATAAAGCAGAGAGCAGGATACTGCGGGATGGAGCAGAGAGGGTGAATGAGACAATGTCAAAAGTCATACCCCCCAAAATGCTGTAAGATTGAGAAATCTGAAGCCTGGTCTGAATTAGCTCATGTACAGGAGAAGAAAAAGAAATCTGAAAAGTGTTAAAATCAATACCAGTTACAACCACATGCCTAATCTAAGGGACAGACAGTGCAAACTAATTACATTGCAGACAAATTGTGACTAAATTTGTTTTGAATTTGTCATTAAGTCTGACACTGCTAGTCTATCTTGGCATGATCTGTAGAATAAATTCCCCAGAATAAGAAGCAATGAGCGCAGTGCCCATGCTGTGACCTAGCAATGCCGTTTGCTTCGGCTGAGCGCAGTGTTTGAAATTCCCCGGGCTGCGCACCAGGGGGAGGTCGCAGCTTGCACTCGCTGGGCCCCACACAGGCTCACTGCTGGGCTGCTGGCCGGCTGAGGCTGGGAGAGGTGGTTGGTAGGTTGGAGGGTTGTATTTTTCCTCATTGAGAGAATTTAAAAGCATGGTAAGGTTATTTTTTCTAATTTATTTTTTAAAGGAAAACAGATTTCAAAAAGCAACCTTCTTACTGGCGTTGCAGATGCACAGTGATGTGTCTGCTCTTGGCAGCACATTAAGAAAGGGGAGAGCAGTTCTGCAAGCTGCCACAGATTCTCTAAAGTCTGCACAGTGAAAACCATAGGGAATAGAAACTACTAATTCAGATATTCTGAGGTTTGATTCCTCCCTCTTGTCTGGGCCAGACAGGAGCAGATAGGTTATATACTGAAGGGCTCCCTTTTTGATAATGTGCCTTTTTGCTTTCCTAGTTTTAGGTACATGTGGTGTGATTGTGATGTGTTGCACAGCCATACAACGCTGAAGAAGAGTTCACACTGCTCTTTATCATGTATTCATGATCTAGCTGCCAAAAGATCATTTGGTAGTAAAATCCAGACACTGGGATGTCTATAAAACAATGCATCTTACTGGCATCAGAAGACACTTCAGTATCCTACACAAGACCTGATAAATTTACATACAGTGGAGGGCAGCTCCTATAGGGCACAGCACCACAGAAATGCACCAATGCTATTTATACAGAGTCATCTCGGCTTGCTCGCTCCATAGGACTTCAAGTCCAAGGCTTAGCTGCAGAACATGTGGGGTTAGCTCATCATCTAGACTATACACAGGCCTCCAGGATGCTGCTTTTGCCTACATGTACCCAGAGATGCCCTTTCTCATTCTTAGCAAAGGCCTCTACTGTATTTTTTCCTTCTAGCTGACAAACCCCGGCATCTCATTTGCAACTGGCACTGGTGTTCAAAGTAAATAGATGTCTGAGAGAATGAGAAAGAGTTTTGCTTTTTGTATATGAACACCTAGTGGGGTAGTGGTGGGGGAATTGCTCAGACTTGATACTCTTGACTGAAACAAGATCCTGAAAAATTGGTGCTAAAGGCAAGATGAAATTCATCCTTATAGATACTGCTTACAGTAGTTTCACCAATGATAAATTTTTCATCTAAAACAATAGAAGTAAGAGAAACAGATTAAACAATTGGTATAACATTCAGATGACTGCCATGGAGGCAGAAGTGGTGGTGGCAGTGTTAAGCACAATTGTGAGTAATACTGATATGCCCATGGGATGCTTCAGGTTACTTTAAAAGAGGCAATGAAATGCTTGTGGTACCACATAAAGCATTTAGTGAGCTCTCACTTGGACAAGAACACCTACTGCTGCTCTGGTCGTAAGTGGTGGAACTGGCAGCTGGGCAGAGACGAACTGCTAGGATGACAAAGGAGGACATTAACTAGTCAGAAGAAAGGCAAAGAGCAAAGAAAAGAGTAAGGAATATACAGCATCCCCAGATGTAACCAGGATATTAGAACATTTTCTAACCAGCTGGGGAATTAAATTCAGAACAAATCTTCTAAAGGACTAAGGGGGGGCCAAGAGTGCTTACTATTGTCAAATGCTTCATAAGCACATGGAAGGATAGCAAAGCTACCAAGACAGTTCCCAGTGATAAAAATGGAACTTTGTCATCAGAACTTGTAGGTGTCTCCTGGGTTTAAAAGGAGATGGAATTGTTATTTGCCGGTGCAATATGTACATTGTAATAAAGCCTAATTTCAAGGCTTCTTTTTTTTTTTTTCTCTCTAAGAAAACTGTGTAAAGCCATTTTACTTTCTCATTTCCTCAAGCACTATTGATCCCAGTGTTCCTTATGACATCAGCTTCAGCTGCTTGTTTTCTGCATCCTATTCACAGTTGAACTATATCACTGCCTTCTGAGTTGAAAAGAATAAAATAAAAACAATTTTAAAAACCTTCTCCCCCTTCCCCATCATTTGACAAGGACTAGGGAAGACTTCTGGTTTTTTAATCTCCATAGCTTTCTTGGGTCATTGGGAAGGAAGTTCGACAAAGGCTAGGTTAGCACAAGGCAGTATGATGCTGGTGACTCTATTGATCTACCCAGCTCTTGCAGTGCACAGTACTTAAGGCTTGTGGTCTTTTATTACAGGTTGTATCACATAGTCCTGCACTGTGTGGTCCTGGGAAGTCTTTCCAGGCTCCTGGTGAAGCTGGTCTGTGGAGCAGGTGTTTTCAAGGCTAACCCAGAGAATACGTAACAGTGCTGTATTGTACATCCTCCAGTAAAAAGAGCAACCTGCCAAGATAAGCATTATAAATTTAATTCCCAAATCCACTGACTACATTCAGAGTAAAGCTGCAATATGGCCAACAGAAGGTAGAAAAGCTTACCCGCCTTTGTAAAGCAGTTCAGCTCATGGCTGTTAAATTATAATTAGACTGTTCAGATGCTGAGGAAAAAGAAAGGGTGTTATTTCTGCAGTCATTCTAAAAGTTGCCTTAAAACAGCAATAACTGAGTGCCTTTGATACTAGGAAAATCCCACAATAAAATGTGTTTAATGTCTACCACATTTTAAATATTTGCAGCTGGTAAAAGCCTCTTATAATAGCTGCCCAAACCACAGGTGATGTTTCCAGGTTATGTTCTCCTAGATTTGAAGCACCTCAGAAAGCAAAAAAAAAAGATAGTGTTTTTTTTTTTTTTTTTTTTTTTTTTTTTTTAATCATAGTCAGCATCACTGCCTAGCTTGTTTTCACATAGAGCTCTAATAGTCTCAAGATTACTGTCTTTTATTCTCAGATTGCAGTTCTGGCAATTTTTTTTTTTCCCCCAGTCATGAGACATTTTTTGAAATTTTAGATCAGTCAGGAACACTTAAAAGCACCTCATTCATTCACTTACCTCCATGTAGTTCAGCTCCCAAGGCAAAGTACATACAGACACTTCAAGGTTTGTTTTCTCTTTGAACTATCTTTCGAAGTATATGCAAGTCCCAGAGCTGTTCACCCCATAAACTTAGTAAACCCTAAGAAACAGTCCTTTTTTCCCTAAACTTCCATGAATCATGCAAAACTGCTATCCAGACAGCATGCAAAAGTGCATTTGATTTTTCATATAAACTTACCAGTCTTGTTATCTTCACCTTAATCTCTCCATTACATATAATTTTATTTTTACTTGATTTTATCACTTACTAGAGTTCCTTGTAAGCTAAAGAATGGTGAATTGAGACATTTTTGTTCAACAAAACTGAGCTAGCTACACAGCCTGACTGTAAGAGTGCTAACAGAGTATTACACCATTGTGCTCTTAATTATTAGCATAAGCCTCATTTGGGCTTTGATCAGTTTCCTGTGTCATTCAATATCACACTCACGTGCACCACCCGGACTAATTCACTCTCTCAGTCTTTATCTGCTACTTCATGTAGATGAGAATATGCATTGTATGAAATAAATCAGTGATTACTTTTCCCCAATTTTTCCTTATAGAGTCATAGTGCCCCCAGTTTATTGCCAGGCATGCTAAGAGTTACCAAGGAAAAAGCTGTAGTTTTACTGAAGGAGCACTGTCATATCAGAAAGTATCTTGGCATTACCTGTTCTGGTGTGGTTAGGTGGGGAGATGATACTGTGTGATCTTTATATGCACGGAGATGATTGGCAGGAAAGTTAGGACTGTTGAATGAGAATTATGTCCCACATGCATGAAGGTGTAGAGCTATCTAGAACTACCGTCACGCTTATATATTTTAAACTGTAGGTGTAGTCTCTAGGAGCGGGAGAAAAGCAGCTTCCAACTCTTGGCTCTTCTAAGAGCTTGATAGTAATTACAAAGTAGCAATGAGGGTGGCAACAGTTACCGTGCCCCACTAAGCCATCACACTAGGGACAAGCATCAGCTGATTCAAGTTAAGGCAGAAGATGATCCTGCAAGAGTCTGTATCACCCTCACAAAAAAATCCTTTCTCTGTTTAAAAAATGTGCCCAAAGTACACAAAATGCTTAAACTAGCAAAACTTTCTGGCAATGAATTCCCTTAGTTAACTGTGCTTTATTAACAGAAAAATATATTTCGCCATGTGGAAAGTTAAGAATAAGGTCAAATGTAATAAATGCATTTTCTCATCTGCTCCTTTTTAATGACAATTCTTTAATGGTTATGCAGCTGTCTCCGCTGTTTCCCTTCTCCCTTTTTTTGCATGGAGTTCATTATTGGTTTACAATAATTTACAATAATAATGCAATAATTTACAAGTTTTTTCCTTTTCTGTTAGACTGAATGTCTAAAAACTCAGGATGAATTAGAAAATCTTAATTTCCAGAAGTCTTTAGCACAGAGAAGAGAATGGAAGCTGAATCTGCTTAACTGTGCTTAAACTGTGTGTATTCAGAACAGAAATGATACAAAAAGCATCTTCTTAAAACAAGATTTATTGGCACAAACATACGTTACAAATGTATACAGTATTATTGGAAAATATGTTCACCACTTCAAAAAAAATCACCACCCACAGGAAAGTACACCAATATCAAATTTCAGAAGTTGTCACAATTCTAGCATCAAAATGCATGCGGAATTTCATCATTTATAAACTAAATTCCACTGACCTCCAGGTAAAGCACTTAAAGAATTTTCCTGGTTTCCCACATTTTTTCCTCCCCAGGTAGGTCTAATAAAATGCAAATGGAATGTTTTCTGTAGAGGCACAAATCACAATTTCTTGCCCAGTACAGTTGAGCCTGCGAGGTGAGAGATGCTATTCTCAGCAAAGACTTTCAGATCCTTTTTGAACACGTTACTACATAGCTTAACACTACTGTTTGGCCTTTAAAAGGATGCAATTAAAGGGTTGGTCTGGAGTTAGTTTTTAAAATGGCAAATGAAAACAAATTTCTGGTTTTCCCTATTAGAAGAAGTAAAGCTGAAAGAATCAAAAGGAAGGAGGTAGAAGAAGGGTTTTTGTTTCGCATTGCCGTTCCAGCAGCACTGGACAGGGATTGGCATTGTTAAAGTGGCTTGTGAAGAGGGCTACTATCTCAGTAAATCCTCTTCTTTCTTTGGTGCCACTAGAGCAACTTAGCAGCCAATCAGGGTTTTGTCACTGACCTCAAACAGCGCAGAATCAGACTACCAGATGCCTTGAATCTGATCAAATGCTATTGATAACCTCAGCTTCAGTGTCAGAGGAGCAGGCTTCATATATGTGGAAGGGAGAGAATGCACTGATACCCTCAGCTTGACCAGATCTGGCTTAGTTCAGTGTAAAAGAGGAAGAAAGAATCATTCTTGAGCCAGTGAAAAATGGGGGTTGCGCTTTCTCCCACTAGATCTGAATTTGACTCTTACCAGAAGGGTGCACTAAAAAAAAAAAAGCAAAAACATAAAACACGTAGAATCCTAACATCTCCTGAGTTGGAAGGGACCCATAGGGATCACTGAGGCCAACCCCTGGCTCCACACAGCACCACCCAAACCCGAACCCAATGGCTGAGAGCAGTGTCCCAAAGCTCCCTGAGCTTCGGCAGCGTGGGGCCATGCTCACTACCCTGGGCAGCAGTGCCATGCTCACACCTCTGGGGCAGAACCTCTTCCTAACCCCCACCTGACTCTCCCCTGACACAGCCCCATGCCGTTCCCTCGGGCCCTGTCACTGTCCCCAGAGAGCAGAGCTCAGCGCTGCCCCTCTGCTCCCTGCGAGGGGCTGCAGGCCGCCATGGGGCCTCCCCTCAGCCTCCTCTGCTCTGGGCCAAACAAATCAAGGGACCTCTGCCATCCCTCACACATCTTGCACTCCAGATCCTTTCCAATCTTTGTAGCCCTCCTTTGGATGCTCTCTAATAGCTTCCTGTCCTTCTTATATGGTGGTGCTCAGAACTTATAAAGGTGTATGCTGCACTTATGTCATCCTTGGTGAGCCAGAGAATATATCTAATGGCAGAATTCCCTGTAGAATCACCATCCTTGGAGATTTTCAAAACTCAGCATGACAAACTGGGCAACTTGATCTAACTTCACAGCTGGCCCTGCACTGATTGGACTAGGTAAACCCCAGAAATCCTTTCCAACCTAATTTTTCTATCATTCACAGGAGAGGCTTTTCCTCTCCTGAATTAGAACACGGTGCAGATTCCTTGTCAGGCCTGGATTTAGTAAGGACAAATGAGGCTTTTCATTGTCTCTCCCCCTTAGCATTGTCTGATCTCCCTTCTCACGTGGTGGTAAAAGATACACAGCTATGCACTTCTTCCCTCTCCTTTGCTCCTCTCTCAAAGGTACCAGAGAGTGGAAATTCCCTACATCCTTAAGCACGTGTTGAAGTAGTTTCCAAAACAGGGCACACTTTGTTTTTCACTCCAGGCCAGAGTGTGAAATGCTCAACCATCTGTCCATTTCAGGTCTACTGTGCTGAATCACTTAGTACCTTCAGAGGCTGCTTTTCAGTGTTAAAACTCAGAGATTAAGAAAACTACTAATTAGCTGGCTACAAAGTCTCATTTCTCTCAATGGCTAAAACAAGTTTATAATAAAAGTTCATATATGGCCACTAAGAGAACTTTTCATGCTGCAAAACTACGTACAGGTTGCTCACAGTACTGTGAGCAATACTGCTTTACCTCCTTCATACTCGGGAAGAGAACACGCCACCCAAGTGGCAAATGTCTGGCTACATATATACACGCTTCTTTTGGAGAGGGGGAGGAAAAAAATAGTTGTCAAATAAAAATGTAACCCCTACAACAGTTGGTGTTTCCCCCTCAAATGTATTTTTGCAACAGACAAAGGATGTTTTTAAGCCCTGCTCTTGAGTAGGACGTACTAATTTCTAATCTTTCAGTGGTGCTGATAAATATAATGTGACTAATATTTTACCACGTATGTGGTTGAGGAGGGAAGGCTTTTCATTTACAAGACAAAGTAATGCTTTTCATGACAAGTAGTGAACTATCAGTAACATTTCATTGTGCAGACCTGTGAGCGTGTCTTAGCTACATCAGCATTTTATTTTATATCCAGGTTGGAAAAAAAAGCAAATGGAAAATATATTGACTTACCATTTCTAATGAAAAAACTATTCTGTCATTAATAAATGGGCTTTGGAATCTAATTATTTGTCTATTTGCACAGCTGCTAATAACTTTAAATAATAGACAAAGAGTATTTAGAGAAGTCAATCTGTATACCCACAGCCTTTACAATACAGTTCTACTTTTATTCTGTTTTCTCTTAAGTTTCATGAAAGGCTGAACCTACAGTATTTAGTACACTGTAGCTTGCTAGCAGCACAGTTGCCACACTGACCACTACGTTTTGAGGTCCAGCCAACATGAGTATGACTAATGGAGAAACTGTTGCAACCTTTCATGTCATTTCTATAAATACTAATAGTTGAACTTCAGAAAACAATTATGTGTTGTGCATCTATGAATTCATGGCTCGATGATATGCACCACCTCAAACATTATCCTTACAAAGAAAACAACAGCAGCTACAGTTGATGGTTGGACTTGATGATCTTAGAGGTCTTGTCCAACCTCCTATGATTCTGCTATTAGTTGGTATGTCTTAAACAAACCTGCAGCTTATCAGAGGGAGAAATTAATTTCTAAGGATACATTACAATATTGAAAGCCTCTCATTTTTAAACTCTTCTCTGTCTGAAAGCTCAAACCACCACCACTACATGTCCACAATGTCAAGAATGTAACCAATTCAGCACAGTGCTGTTCCATCCCTTCCATGGACCATTTAATAGTGGAAAAGCATAGGTATTAGAGTGGAGTGAGGATAAGCAAACTGATTATGCTATGTCAAAAAGATGTCATTACTGGCAGACTGAAGTTGTGTACAATAAAAAGGTTTATGGGCTTTCAGCATATGCACCAAACACTCTGGAGCACTCAAATAAGTTTGAGTGAAGTCCTTGAGCATTTCTGCAGCAGACAAGAGCAGCGTGTCTTTGGATGGTATATTCCAAATAGGTCTCTGCAAAAAATACTGGATCATCTTTACTAGGTATGTCTCCTGTGTTTTCAAGTAAAAAGTGAAAGGAACTAAATTCAACTACCACTTGTCATGGCTTCTTTGAAGTAGTAGTGCACATGCACTTCAATAGACTAACTCTGCTTAGTTTTAACATATGAACGGTGCTCTTAAGTACAGCCTCTTATAAAAAGAGCCAGCTGAAGCCAACTGAATGTTGGCTATGTTTCACTTGAACCATTTCCCAATTTACTACCTTGTCACTATTGCATCATCCCTATTTGCTGTTTCCTCTCTCTTCCATCAAAATTGATAGAATTGCTGTTACAAGAAATACTAAAAACAAAAAGATTAATTAAAACTGCAATGTTACAATTAGTTTATCAAAAAGGCTGTTGTCTAGCAGCCAGGAGCATTCTGTGCTACCACATCATTTTGAACTGAATTAAGATCTTGGAGCCATATTCTGCCTCCAGTGTCATCCCATCAGTAGGAGCTAGTCTGAGGACAGCAGGGCATTACGGGAAGGAGTTGTGCTCCACTCGAGCCTACCTCAGCTATGTTCAACAACAACAACAGGGCAGAAGGCAGGCAGTCAATTCATAGGGCAGCAGAACAACCCTAGCCCCAATGTGCTATGCTTCAAAAACATTATACTCCAAAAACACAAAGGCTTTCAAAGAGAACAAAGACTTGAAGAATAATGGCAAAGCCAGCTACTGTGAGAAGAGCTAAAGAATGGAAGCTTTTCATATTTATCTTTGTTGTTCTCTATGGTATTCTGTCTTTGAAAACAAGTCATTTACCCTTTTAAACTTACAGCACATGGCTTCTCTGCTTGAATAGAATGTTACGTATGAACCATGAGGCTGTATTCATGTTTTAAACCAGTACAGGTTATGATTTTTGCTTTGGAGAGTTAGCAGACGTGATACAGTCATGACAGAATGGGGTTACTGCAGAAATGACTCATTGTTAAATAATCAAGTGTTTACTCCACCAAAACTGCATGTAATCAGACTGCCACAGTTTTTTTCTTTATTGTAAGATGTGTCTTTTAAATGTCAGTGCATTGGGAAGAAAGGTAAACTTCTCAAGCGGCTCAGATCTCTTTTTATGTGTGTGTTTAAAGACAGTCTTTTGATTCTCAATGGAGGAAAAAAAGCCACTGAGAACATCTATGGAAACATAAATTAATGAAATAAGGAAGGGTAATTAATTGAAGAGGAAAAGAAGTTCATTTCTTGAAGTGGAATAGAGAAGAGTTTCTGAAGGAGAAAAGAAGGGAAAAAAAACTGTGAGGTTCTGGTTTGATTGTTTTATACATCTCAATCTAGTATCTCTGCTGAAAATAATAATGTCACCATCTGAGACATCTTCAGCCAATTATTTTTCTAGATACAATTAATTTTTTCAAACTATGTTCTTCAGCCTTTTTGGTTTTTGCTTTTAAAGAAAGGAGTTTGAGGGTGCTTGTTCTTTATCTATCAAGGATGAACACAAGCTCAAATGAATTCCATCCTAGCAGGAGGGTACGAAATCAGGTGGAAAAAGTAACTGGCTGGAAGAACATCTCAACTCTTCTGACTACACAGGGAGCCCAAAGGTTAAGATCTGTTACTGCCCTAAGGTTCAGGTCAGGTTGGGTTCAGGTTTGAACCCAACCCAAAGAGACTTTGGCCTCTTTGAGGACTTTCTCCAATACTCGCTGTGTACATTGGAAGCGAGCCCAGTGCCTTATATAGCTACTGGTTTAGCCTTCTTCCCTGCTTAAAGGGCAGGAGAGACAGGGTCAAGACCCAAACCCTGGGTCATACTCATGTGCTCTCTAATTTGTTTGCGAAGATAACCTCCAATGGGACAGAGAAAAAAATCGCTCTGTAAAAGTTTGAAGAAGAGTTCAGTAACATCTGAGCTTCCGAAAGTTCCTGAAATTTCAGTCTGCCATGGCAAATGCACTTCTGAGAAACAGACATCACCATTTCACAAGTATGCTCTAACAGATATGTCAGTCATGAGCTTGCTTTTAACCTATGGTATTTAGACAAAAAGTAGCTTGACTGCCCAGAAAGTTATGGGAAGGCCTGTCAGAGGATCAAGGACAGGAATGAGATGCAGTAACCAAAGAATTTCTAAAGGTCTTGCTACCAAGAAATAACACAGCAGATTGTGGCTCTTCTAAGTAACTCCTTACAGTTATACAGTTATAACTGGAAGCCCCTTTGTGCCTTTTTACCAGCCTAAGCAGTAGTTAGTGATGAAGAATCATAGTTGAAATTCTACTCAGTAACTGAAATTCTAACCTGTCCTGACTAAAGAAGAATGAATTAATATTTATATGGGAAATTTACTACCACAGATAGGCAGTTGTAGTTATGAATTGACATTTTAAATGTAGAGGCAATGAGTGGAAATATCAGGTTGGATATTAGGAAAAACTTTTCCAAAAGAGTGATAAGGCACTGAAACGGGCTGCCCAGGGAGGTGGTGGAGTCACCGTCCCTGGAGGTGTTCAAGAAATGTCTGGATGTGGTACTAAGGGACATGGTTTTGTGGGCAATATTGGTGGTAGGTTGACAGTTGGACTAGATGATCTTAGCGGTCTTTTCCAGCCTTAACGATTCTATGACAGCAAATCAATCCTGGCTTAAACACAAATAAGATCTCCAACTGTGTTTACATAGATTGTCCTCTGCACCGCTCTATGTATATGTGATGGTGTTGCACAATCCATGACCTTGTTCTATATTACCATAGTCTTGTTGCAGGATAGTTAACCTTCTGCAGGAGCAGTAGGACTCCAGATCTGTACAGTAGGGAAGGACACACTTGCTCGTGCTTCCCGGGCTGAATTAGCAATGTTACACAGCTTATCTTACCAATTGCAACCAACCAGCACAACTAGCGAACACTGGACATGCACAAAGCACACTGTAGTACAACCAAGTTAAACACATTAATTTAGCAAATTTTATTAGCACGCAGGAGGAAATTGCATCTTCATGAATATTTTACAATCCACTAGAGGCTAGGTTTCACAGCTAAACTCTTGCAAATTCTTACCAACATCTAGTAGTCATCTCCATTAGTTGCTGTTTTGAGGGAGAATGAATACACGTTCTACAAACATCAGTTTCTCTTGTCCAACCTCCCCCAGAGCTCCCATTTTGATTACTAACTTCCTTGAGACACATTAGCTAGGAGAACCTAAGCTCTGCATCCCTACAGCAAACAGCTTCATTATTGTTTCATTTGCACACATTGCATCTTCGTAGCTAGAGAATTCAAACATCTTGATGTGCATCTGCTGCATATATCAGCTAAGAAGTCACTTCAGACTCTGACAGGAGATCACATCTGTATCAGCACGTAGCACTCAATATTGATCGTGCTATCTCATTTGTTTCAGCATTCCTGTAGAGAAGACCTATGAGGATCAAGTCATGCTCAACATGGCTGTGGGTGGCAGAGTCTCACCATCAGGAGGTAATTCTTTCTAACTGTTAGCTAGCCAAATACCTTAATAGTTTAAAGAGGGTTCCGAAGTTGGACAGCTTATTCTTTTTCAAGCGATGGCTCAATTACACACAGTTACTCAGTCACAGCACTTCATGGAGTCAGGCCCTTAATGACAGCAGAGTTCTCTGTCTGATCCATGAGGATCATGAAGTAATTACACGAAGTAATAAATGTATAGAAAAAATAATGCAGATGGAACCATTCAACTAAACGTTGCTTATTATCTCCACAGAATTCTACTTAAGGTCTACTGCAATGAACTTGCCTGGTTCTCTGTTTTTTTAATCAAAGACCACATCAAGAGAGATGCTCCACACTGGGAATATTTGCTAACACCACTGTTTATGTGCCTTAACAAACTTGCAGCCAAAATTTAAACTTTTTTTAAAAATATATTTTTAAGAAAATCTAGCAATGCTTAGAAATTCTGAAGAAGATACCCTAAAAAGACCCTGTCCGGATTGCCTGGCTCAAAATTAGCTAATCCATTTTTAGTTTGGTTAAATAAGCTTCAACATGGTATAATTTTCTCTGGATAGCATACACATCTTCCTCAAAACATACTGTGCAGCATTTAAAAAAAAAAAAAAAAAAGGAAATTCAACACTTGGGAATAACCCTACAACAATAGCATACAAGAACATTCCCCCAAGTTGCAATATATATTTACCTTTAATTATATCAAATGTTGGTGTGAGTGTGAAAAATATCTCGACTGAGTACTTCATAAAGAAGATGTTATAGTTTATGAACCGTACACACACAAATTAAATTTTAAATAAGCCTATTAACACCACTAGTTCGGAGCAGTGTTTCTCTACCTTCCTCTGCTCCAGGAAAGCTTTGCTAAGCACCCTTCCATTCCTTGGCCTCTCTCCCCACTGTTCCTTCTGTTTATAACATCCTCCTCTTCCTGATTTGTAATTGGTCCTCACAATGCGGACCATTTCTGCAAAACAGTGCAGAAGCAGCTTCCTACACAGCTGCACTGGGAAGCCACAGACAGCACCAAATTCATTTGTATACTTCAAGTTAGGGCCACAAGTATTGGGGTTTGGCATTCAAGAGAATTCCATGAATTCTGACTAACGTTGCCTTGAGTTTTTAGCAACAGTCTGCACCTTGGTCATTTATGGTGCTTGTATTGCCATTTTTGCATTTCACTACGCTTTTTCAAGATTATGCTTGCTAATGTTTTTTGGTTATCCTACAGTTTTCTTTCTGCCTTTCAAATTGAGGCCATCTTGTTTGTACAGAGCACACTGCAAGGGAAAATTTAAACCCAGAAAATGCAGTCCTACTTATTTTCAGCAGGCAGTGTTTTTAGACTGTGATACCACAACTAATCTCAAAAAATCTGTGTTTGGTTGGCTAAGTAGAGATGTCTTACACGTTCTATGAATATTTTCAAGTACCGCTCTCCAATGCAGCGGAGACTCGCTACCTCAAAAAGTTGCATCTGATAGTGGATTTTGCCATACAACTTTAGCTACTCAGATTGAGAATTTTGGCCCTCACATTAGCTGAAACCTTGGTTTGGGGTCCAATTCACCTGATAGTGTCCTTTTAAGCAGGAGCTCCACTATAGCTGCATTCTCTGATTCTGAGAAGTTTAGGATGCTTTTCATATACTACAGTTTCTGAAGGTCAGTGCATACACATTTTAAGACACAGTGATAAGACAGTGTATGGAACTACTTGGCAGTATTTAGCTGGTACAGTTTCTCGTGTAAACAACAGAATTCCAAAACACACCACATTGAATGCTTATGGGTTATTACAAGCAAAAATCCCAAGACACTGGGAATTAAAAAGCGGAGTTCAACAAAGGAACACTGATATTGTTGGTTGATATGAACAAAATTGTGCCAAGTCTTCCTTCTTCGCTGTTTCAAGTGGAGAAATAAACTGAGAAAAGAAGCAGAAGGGAAAAAACAAGACATACAACATGAGTTATTGCAGAATAACCATTGTGCTTTATCTCACAGAAGCTTGTTCTATTTGAGGATGGCAAACGCCTCTAGCATATCTTTGCTGAAAGAGCATCTCATGTTTGGAAAACAGCACGCCTTCCTGGCTGGAACAGGGCTGCTACTCTCATATCAAAAGGCACTTAAAGGGAGAACTGGAGTGGAAATCAGGGGAGACTGTGGCTGCAGAAATAGAATGAGCAAGGACTGATGTTGATGTAAGCACCCACCCCAGCTCCAGCAACCTTTGCAGTCCCACATGGCACAAATCTTCCTTCACTAGGCAGCCAGCCTGCTTTTCCAGGCCCCACTATGAGGATGAAAGGTAGCTTGGCTTGGACCACGTCACCACTTGTGGCAGTTTGTTGCTGTGAGGAACTACCCAATTGATCTGTGTCTATAACCAGCCCTGCACCGCAGATGGGATCTTGTTCACATGCTCATCTGTGACACTGGAGAAGCCATCCAGGCCTTGTCTATGGCAGCACTTGGACACTTGCTGACAATGAAATTTACGTGTATACTTGAGAACTGCTGTAAATGAATATACCATTGAGTTCAATACAGAGTCCTTCCTGAAGCTGCCACCTTCAGGCAGTGTTAGAGAAGGATAAAATAGACTGAAAAATAATTTAAAATCCAGAGTTTAAATGCATTTAAATTTCACCAAACCTCCAGTAGATCCCTCTATGGTGGGATCAAACCTGGGTTTGATGATGTGACCCTCAAGTTTTGATTAAATACTCTGAACCTAAGCACGTTAAACTTGCTATTTATTTTTCCAGACTTACTAAGACAGGCATCCAGCATTTAAAACCAGGAGGAAAAAAATCAATGTTATAACTTAAATATAATTTCAAAGTGAACTTTTAAGGAGAAATTATGAGCCATTTTGTTTTTTTTTTTTTTTTTTTTTTTTTTTTACTGTCTTGTTGAGATACACAGAATGCTCACTGATGCATATATACACAGCAGACAATTCAATGGCTGCACATCTGTCTTCTCAGGTTGCTGCACTAAAGTGCAAAACAAAGGCCTGTCTTTCCCTTGAAGCCACTTGTCTCAAGTACTCAGTTAATATAGTTAATTTATATCTAGCCAGTTCTCATTCTTGCCATATTAGTGTTATGAAACCCTACAATCATTCTGGGTCACTCTGGTGCCAGCATTCGCAAGACTAATACACTTCCACATGTATCTCAATCCATTTAGTTATGTTTACTGGTGGTTCTGTAAGCCTCATTTACAGAAGTAACGGGAAAATGGAAACATGCCAAAGATGAGGCGTGCAATTTGAGAGCTGGGAATTAATTCGCATCTACAGCATAGCCTCCCGGTGAATCACTTCTTCTGGGTTACTGGCTGTATCACCTAACTCAAGAAATCTCCCTTTTAGGAGTTAATGCCGTATTGCTGTTATGTCACACAATGACTGTTGCTAACCAAGAGGTTACATAAATAAAATGTTCAGTTCCTGTCATTACAAAATCCCTGGCTCTCAACCAGCATGACTGCCATTATTCATTCATATGCTATCTTTCCTATAACAAATGTGTAAATTGGGATGATCTCTAGAGACATGAAAGCAGTAGGTCTTTGGGCTATCTTTTACCAATATTTAAGTATTCAAGATGCAAAGGGATTTTCAGAAGCAGCAACATCTCAAATTCCAGCTGATTTGGTGGGAGCTAGGGAATTCATTAAACGGCCATTTGCCATGTGGGCTGCACGGCTTTCACCGTCCTAGTGACAGGCAGGAGGTAACACAACCATTACTGTTCTCACTAGGAACAGCTATGAGTGTAGCCCTGATTCTAATTAAGATATTTGAGACTGCACAAAAAAAGTATATAAACATGAAAAGGAATCTTTAATCCTGAGGAAGGTTACATAACATGCTAATGAAAAATACATTACATGTCAACAAATTCTACCTATATGTCTCCAATGAGCTTGCAGTAACTCTCACTATAACAGCATGATAGTAGAAGGGAAATCTCACAAATTAATCTGTTTACATATTTTATATTCTGTTTTGCTTTGTTTTCGAATATATCAGCACTTTATAAGTCACAGAGCCATTCAGATCATAAATGAAAGAGAAAATTAATTACTCACTTATAATTATAATGAGAATGACTGTGCATACTACACCAAGGATGATCATCATCTACAAAAAGAAAGTTATGAGAAAAAAGAGAAAGTCAGGTTTTCACATGAAATACAGGCCTTGAGTTTTTTGCTTTTTTTTAGTGGCCCTTTCTGTGTGCCTTTACTTCCTGCAAAGACTCAAGGTAACAGACTTAGGGCCCCAGATTTGGTGTCAATTTTTGGGAGATCTGACCTCCAGCAACGGATGTAGCTTCTTGTCAAAGCTATCGAGTTTTTGCCCATCAGCTAAGATGCAGTGACCAAACATATCAATTTCCAGCAGTAAAGTAAAAATAAACTTCTGAAGTAGTACAGCAGACATAGGGTTGAAATTTTGGGTGGCCCTGTGTGGAGCCAGGAAGTTGATGATCCTTTGTGTGTCCCTTCCAAACTGAGAGATTCTATGATTCTAGGTACTACTTTATACCAGAGTAGCTTGATTACTTCTCACTATGTTTCCATAGCCAGGAAAGAGACAGATGGAGATGTCTGACGTCCAGCAGTTATCTGTGCTGGTTTTGTGTACTTGTACTGTTGAGAGAGGTAGCCCATGCTGGCCACCATGTTTTCCAGCACATCAGCCTGGAAATATCTCGCTGAAAAGGAACAGGTTCACCAGGGCCAGTTGTGCACAGACACATACCAGCACTGAGTTGCGTGAGGTAGAGGCCCCTGTGTGAGACTTGCTGGGTGCTAGTGAGACCCCTAGAGATGTTGCAGTCCAATTCACATCATTAGCCCAGAGAGAATGGAAATAATGACAATAATAAGAAAAAAAAAGCATGGACATTTCAAATCAAGGTCTTCATTCCTCTCAACACATGTCTGGAGGACAGAGAAAGCTGCTGATTTGCAGGAGATCTTTTTACTGCTCCCCCTCCTTAAAGAGTTTGGGAGTCATAGGAATGAAAGGGGGATATTTGATTTGACAACTTAAAGCAGGAAGGGACAATGAGGAAAGGAGAATGAGCGTAGGTTTGAAGGTCTAGTGTGGTACAGATCACTGTGGTGACTGCATTCAGTGTGGGTGAACCTTGCTCAAAATCTAGGTCTGTAGCTCCTGTTCCTGCGCTCCTGGGCAAAGCAACAGGGCAACAGCTGGGAGAGGCCCAGAGGAACTGCTTAGTTGAGTTTCTAACCTAGATCCACTTGTTTCTGGAGTGCTTGTGTAGGTAGTTTAACCAGAATATTCTGCCTTGCTTTACACTTCTTAGCACTGTGGATTGAAGAGATAAAGCAGGCAACAAGAGACTAGTAAAAATGCATCTGGGATTCTCCTTTGGGAACAGGTGTTTTTATTTGAGTGGACATCAATGGTCAGTAGCAAAGATAGTATTAAAGAGAAACGGGAATTAAGCTGAACTTTTAGCATAACGTTTATGTCCTAGTGGTGGAGGAGGTCTGAAAAAGCAGAGGAGAGTGAGATTTCCTCTGCTTGTGGGAAAGAATGAGACTTTGAGAACAGCAGAGAAGACAGGTGGGTGATTAAAGATCTGCTCTGTCCTAATACAGCCCTCTTTAAAAGAGACTGTCATTTCCTCACTTCTCACAGTGGTTTGTGGAACCTCAGTTTTCTTTTTGGTAGTTTACCATGCTAAAGAAATATCAAGAGGGTGATAATCTCCCACAAGGAAAAGGCTTCTTTTCTCCAACTTCTGGTATTCACTATACATGGTAGGGTTTTGTGGTTTACATGGAACTCACACGAATCAACATGAAATGCTCTCCCATCCCTATCTGAATACACTGACTAAGGCACCAGTACTTGGATCCAGATGCTGTATATTGCAGAAATGATCTAAAGAATAGATCTAGTAATGACTGGAATTGTTTGGCATGTTATCCTGGAACGTAGAGGGCAAGGCACCTGCTTCTATTGACAAGCAGAGAGCATTTAGAGATCCCATCCTCCAAAGTCCCACTATGTGCAAAAGAAAGTAATGTCTGCCTTGAAGTTATTCTTAACAAGAGATCTTTATACTCCTTACCTTGCAATTTTTCCACCAATATTTTCTTTTCAGTTTGGCTGCACTGGTCTCAAACTGTGAGGCACCTGCTTGTAATGCATCCGCCCGGTTGTCAAGCTCTGACAGCTTCTGGTCTCTTTCTAGCACCTTGTCCACGTTCATTCTCATGATGTCTACCACCTGCAAAGGCATAGCCCCATGTTAGATTCAACACACAGTAAAGACAAAGGTCATCCATATGTTCATACTCTCAAATATCACACTGTAGTGAAATCAGCCTTTTGCCATTATAATATGGGACGGCGAGTACTTGCACAGAGCCTCAAAAACCATGTGAAAACAGACACAGTGAAAACATAATGAACATAGCTATACTGTGCTCAGATGTCCTTCAAAGTAAAAAAAAAAAAAAAAAAGGTCATTATGAAATACAGTAACGAGATCTGTACCTCTACTACAGTTTGGTTAACAATTGTTCAGTCATCTCCAAACCCAAGCTATTATTTTTCTTATATATTTAATATAATTTCTTTATCTGAACTAGAGAAATTGACTAGATAAAGTCCGTTCTGAGAAGAAACATGTATTTTCTGACCAAGGAATTTGCTCATTCTGCAGGTATTTTGCCGACAAGATGCCTTCCCAGCCATAATTTGAAGTCCTGCTTGAAAGTGGAGGAAGATGGAACATTTTACCTGGCAAAAATTCAACCTGGAATGAATGAGGAAGCTCATATCCCCTCAATGCAAGTCTTCAGCAAAAAAAGTGTGCACAGCCAGTACATAATAGGTAAGGCCCATTCATGCATATGTTTTATAAATTGAGTTAAAGGAAAATTCTTTTCCAGAAAGGCAATAATCCTAAATAGAACTCCTGGGCAAATTCATCACTAGCACAAATGTTAGACGGCACGCAAATCTCAGTCAAGTTGTGTCTGCTTATTCTAGCAATGTTGCTGTATTCCAGTTGCTGGCATGTTAACTTCTCCTATTCTGTAATAAGGAAATCCATGTCATTTGTATTTAATACAATTTAACTCTTACCTGGAAAAAATCCCAGAATCATAAATACAGGTGATTTAAATACAGTGAGTTGACACCAGTAGTAAAAGCATGTTTGAAAGGACTGACACTGGTCAAAGTGCTGTTCCAAAATTCAAGAGACTTGTTTCATTTGTCCACCAAATGTAAAACAAAATTTTCTTACTGGCTTTTCCAAACCAAAACCTTCCAAGCATTTCATTCTATATCAAGCTCAAAAAAAAAAATTCATTTGCCAGTTGGTACCTAGTTAAATTTTGTCTTGGTACACTGTTTTGTAGTGAAAATGTTGAACTCTGAAAAATACTGAAATAAAATACTGTAAAATTTCCTATCTCTTCTCTCTCTCTATTTTTTTTTTTTTGTGGGGGGGGACAGATGTATTTATAGAATTTAACCTGAGTGCAGTGAACATTTGTCCAGAGCCAAGACTGCATTTTTGTCAAATAAGTAAATGTTTGTCTAGCCTAAAACCAGGATCTGAGCCTTAGAAAACAAGCTCTAGGATGCCTAGAGAAATTACAGGAGAAAACCCAGCATGGATATAGCTGAAATGCTGATTTCAGAGGACTGCTAGTCATTTTAATAATGCCAAAAATGTGCTCTTAAGCAAATCATGACTGTAGAGTTTTGGGTTTGGATCTGAAGTGCTGCGCACAACAGCACTTGGAGTGGAAAAGTAGCCAGACCAACGTGGTGCTCTGTCATGGTGTTTGGTGCCACCTACAGATTACTTTCCCACAAGACATGAAAGAAAAACAGCTGGGAAAAATCTAGTAAGGAAGATTGAAGCAATGCTTGATGGATCAGAACCTTAGGTGCTATAAACCCAGTGACTTCAGAGGATGGAAATTCTAGTAGTGCTTTTCTCCTTTGGCTATTCTCGTACTGTGAGATTTAATGATTAATCAACCACTCCCTAATTAACAGTATCTGCTGACCAGATGCTAGCCACTGAAAACCAACTCATACCAACCTCTGTCTTCTTCTCAAACTACAGCTGAAAAAGATGAGGACCCTGATCATCAACTGCATAATCCTCAAATCCAAGAGCTACAAACTCTCCTTTCCTAGTGGGTGAAAGTTTCTGACAAAGTTAACTCTGTTGTGCTTCACAAGAAGACAAATTTACATTAGCTTGAGTGAACAGCATCAGAATACAGATGATCTCAAACACAAAGTGGGGTTTCACTAACCTCACTGGAGCCATCTCCATTGATTTGCTTGGAGAGCCCTGTGTGTCTAACCTGCATCACTCCTTTTAAATAACAACTAGCAATTATTTGTCATCTTCTGGGGCTGTAGTTCACATAAACAGTTACAGCACCATCATGATGTAATATGTTCAGGACAAGAAGTTTATTTCATTGTTCTGACCTAAGGCAGTTGCTGAAATGTGATGCTCCTTTCCCCACTGCAAGAGACACTCCATTATCAATGAAGTTACAGTGAAGTGAAAATCAGTGATAACAAGAGAACTGAGTCTAGACACTTCTGCATGCAGAGGATGTTCTTGTGATCAGCTCCAAGTATGACCAAAAGGCAGGCCAGAAGGACCCCGGTTCAGACCTTCAGCAAAGTAAAATTTTCAGAGAGAAAGCTCAATTTGGCAGGTATATTTAATTCATCTTAAGAAAGACATTTGAGTTGGAAGCTGTGAGGTCTTTTAGAGTATACCTTGAGCTTTTGAAAATAGAAGCCTTTATGCAGGTAAACTGTTGTTTTCTAGCTTGTATTTTATTGACTTGGCATAAAAGAATCACATAAGCCCTGGTCATTTGCTCACAGACAGTAAACAATAAGTCTTTGTATGGGTTCAGCAAAACTCTACCCTAAATATCCAGCACACAAATCTGCACAGCAAGTGTGCAGGGATGCTACAGCTGGTGCTGTACTGCTAGCACACTCAGGGACTATACTCATGAGCAGTGGTATGCTCACTCATTCCCATTACCACAGCAGTTAGACTGACACTGGCACTACAGCTGAGGTGACAGGGATTTTCTGTATACTACAAGAGTTTAAGAATCCCTGCTGGAACAGGCATGTGCTCCTCCAAGACCAGTCAGAAGGAGTGAGGACTTGTTGAAGATATCGTGATGTCATGTGTGGGTGCCTTTCTGTGGGGGTAAATTGTGATGATTAATCATTACAGTTCTGACTAATGAACACAGCCCTCACCTGTACAATTCTCACAGCCTGCACGTATCTACAAGAGGCCAATGGTTTGTCTCTATGAAACAGCCTGGGAGATTAGTGTTCAAATTTTAGGAATGCAGAAATACATTAAAAGAGCTGATTCACTATGATATCTCCTCGTAACGTGACTATCTGGGATGAGTTCATGAATCAGTACCAATGTCCATACTTATTCAGCAGAAGTGTTACCAATACAAGGATGTTTGTACTCAGACCATCTCTTGTACTGCCTCCTCATAAATGCCATTCTTTGGTAAACCTCATTTCCTAGACCCACTGTCTTCAGACAATAAGGAGTTGCTGGATCACTAGTGAAGCAAGCATCTTAAAGAAAGAAAAAAGTAAATAAACAATCACATCAGCACCCTTGTGGTGAGCAACAAATCACGGGGAGTCACATACCTCATCCACTCGGGCTTGAGTTTGCTGCAGCCGCTTGTTACTTGACACATTGGTAGCAGGAGGTGGCCCTGCAGCCCCAGCACTGGTGGGTCCTTGGGAAGGAGCTGGAGCAGACCTAGATCAAAACCAGAGAACATAAAAAGTGACTGAAACCATTTTCAGTTCTTCACTACTCCTTTTCCGGAACAAGTCATAAATTTGTCTCTCTTAAAAGGAGTTGCCCATTGTCTGACAACCCTTCTTCTACATTCCTGGATCACAACCCTGATTATCCAATTCCTCCTATTCTGCAATTAGTTTTCACACTATATTTTGTTAGGACCATATCAAACTGTTCCCCTCCCTTGCTGCTATAGGAACCAGGGCTGTAACTCTGTCTTCCTCCTCAGCATGCTGAATGACGCACTCCCTGCTCCTTGGCGTCCGGCTGGAAGATAACCAAGTTAAGAAAGACAAAAGGAGGGGAGAGAGAAATGGAGAAGGAAGTGGGGGCGAGAATCACACACAGCATGGTGTTAGTCATCTCAGGCACTTAGCAACAATGCTTAACCACCCCCGGTGGTCACCAAATGCCCCCACCAGAACATCTGGCCAGGTTTAAACATCTGCCTTGAACCCCAGATGAATATTTGCAGCAATAATCAGAGCCCTGATCTCCTAAGCATCAGCTCTTTTCTTAATCATCAATACGGTTTCCCCCAAGGTTGCTTTAAAACAACTTAGGACAGAACAAAAGTCCCTTGAAATGCAACAGATTAAGTCTGTCTCAGTGCATGAGCTTGTTGCAGGCACCTCACCCTGCCAGCCTGAACAGGGTCTGTCAACTTCAGCCAGTTTTTCACACCTACGCTTCTGATGTGTGAAACCTCACCTTTCCTTTCAAGGGACCCCTGTCACTTCTTCCTGTCAGGAAATAAAACCTTTCCTGAAGCTGCAGAGGAAATCCCTAAATGTGTGGATTGAAAAATATCACAAATCCCACTCACGCATTATCAATGCTTTTCCACAGTGACGGACTGAGGGAACACAGTGTTTCTCTATGAATCATTCCCTTTTACATCCTGGGGTCTGATTAATGCTGCTAGAATTATGGCCCCTGTAAGACACTGTCAAAGTGCCTAGAAGCGCCTAAAGTTAGTTCTCTAAACATACCTTAAGCTGCAAAATTCAGTTTGACAGCATTGCCTCTGGGCTGAGATCCCTACACATAATTCTCACCCTCTCACACCGACTCCCAGTGACAGAGCTGCTGTTTGCAGACTCAGAGCACTGCTGCAGCTTACACTTTTTTTTTTTTTTTTTTTTTTTTTTCTATGTGCGANTTTTTTTTTTTTTTGGCACTACAGGCGAGAATGTCATCATCAAGCTTTGGTTGAAAGAAAATAACTTGAGCTGTACACAAATTGCTCATGCTTTGAGGACCTCATAGCCACTAATAAAACCATAAAAGACCAGATGCTGCTGCCACCTGCAACAGGATTTATTCTGAGTTTACACTGCTGTCACTAAGGATCAAAATCTGACCATAACATATACGAGACAAAATAACACAAAACAAGATCACCCTGGAGCATTGCCAACTTCGAAAGGAGTTTCTAGTGCAACAACTGATCTAAAATTGAAATGACGAGCTTTTTTTTTCTTTTTTTTCTTTTTTTTTTTTTTC
>WBMW01003422.1:1731825-1741903 GCA_013396635.1 Penelope pileata | reverse complement strand
TTTTTTTGCAGTCAAGAAATTGGCTTGTTCCCAGTCAACACAAGCAGATATTTCTTTTCTAAGGAAATGCGTTGTGCTGTTCAGTACTACAAATGTTAACAAAGATCCCCTCTTGTGCTATGTATTGCTAGCATTCCAGAGACTACCAAAGTGAAATGTAAGAGAAAAAATGTTACTAGCCATGTTTCTACTACAAAGCATAGCTTATAAGTGTACCAGTGTTTTTTGTTTGTTTGTTGCATTTCCCAGACTGACCTTAAAATGATTTGGCATAAAGTACATACATTCCATTTTGTTCTCCTCCAGCTCCTTGCTGCCATCTAATTTTGTTTCAACTGTATTTCTTGGGGTTGCTCTGCTCCCTGGATAACAGGAGTGGGTATTTTTACAACTGCCTTTACCATCCAGCAGGAGCCAATGTAACTACCAAAGAGAGATGGCAATCTTTATGCTAAGGTACAGCAAGCTTATGATTAACAGTCACATCTTAATTAATTACGTAAAATCTAATACAAGAGCAACCAGAGCTGGAATGCCTGCAGTGCAGAACTACTTTTCCCAAACCTTTTGTCTCTGGAGTTGTGCTCTCTTTATGCAATAACAGTGATTGCCTCATGGGTCAGAGCACTGAGCAAGCAGGGAGAGCTCACCAAGAGAGGTAAAGCACCCAGCGCATAGAGGGCAGCACAGGTTCCCAGATATGCTCTAGGATGTCAGCTAGTGCCACCAGCTGGTTAACGAGGCATGAGCCCTCTCATGTCATTAGGAAGGACATCACATCCAAAATGAGCAAAACAGGAACAATGGTAACTGCATTACTTCTTGTCCTCCTGCCTCCCAGGTCACTCCAGAACAGGACTGAGGGTCTCCGCACCCCTGGCTCAGCCCTATCATTGTTTGAGCTCTGCAGAAAGGATCTCCACTGGGCAGCAGCAGAAGGCAGTGCTTCTGTGAGCTAACACAGCTTCAGTCCCACGAGGTGTCTGTTAGAATTTTGTCTTTGAGCCTAGGTTTTCTGGTAAAGAAGGCAAGTGAGGGCCTAAGTCACTGGAAAGTACCAGTGTTCTCTGGGATACTTAAGCACAAAAATGGTAGAATGAAAGTTCAACCTACATTTATATAGTCCTGTTATTGCCTGTGGTACTGTGTCATATCAACTTAAAATTTCTTAGAAGCATTATTCAGAGGAATTTATGCAAAATATTAGTGCTATGTTAGGCTTTCTTTTGGAATACTTCGAAGTCCCACTTCTCATGGCCTGACCTGATTTTTGGGAGCTATAAAAGAATGCAAAATCCATATACAAGTTCCATCAGACTTGTGTACTTATATTTTTAGGATGAGCAAAAATAATTATAACTGATGCTGAGAATCTTACTACTAAGAACAGGTCAAATTAGTTTTGAAGAAGAAACAAAGCTCTATTATTGCTGGTGAAAAAATGGTATAAACCACTCAGAAAGGCTTTGCTGTGTCAGAACAATGGAGTATACTCTGGGAGAGTGACAAGTGACAAAGAGGCAATGCCATGTGCAAGGCGAGCACACTTAAGGACAGCACTGCATAGTTGGAGCCTCTGCAGTTAGCTCATTCTTTATGTAACATCAGTAATGTCCTTGCTCCCCAGCATGCCATTTAGCACATGAGCAATCTCACTGATGGAAAGCAGGTGCTGCATCTGTGTATGTACACAGCCACCTATGAAGAAACATTTGCAGACTGTCGTAGTGATTCAGTAAAATGGTCTCAGCTGACTCAGACTTCCTCAGTTTTTCTGGTTACTTGCTGGGCCAGAAGCTAGTACGTCAAAATCACAACTAACAAATTTCTCATCACACCTGCATATTCTGGAAGCAATTTACTACTTAGCTCAAACAGTTAAAGGGAGCTGCAGCTCTAATTAAGAGAGAATTGGAGGTATCTAGGAATACCGTTTTTCATTTTAGCACCAGTCGGAAGAACATTAAGGATGACCATGTGCCTAATGTTTGGGAATGTTTGCCTGACACGCTTCCATTTTTGTTCATCTGTGTGAACTGTATAGGAGAAATCTTTTTTGTGAGCCAGATTAGGGAGGAGAGATGCACAATGCAGATACCAGATGGATGCCAAGCCACCACCATGTACGAGAGAGACTTTGGTATGGTTTACACCAGGACCTCGAGAGCTGTTTTCAGCAATTTCTTTCACACCCATCCAAAGTGCTTTTAAAATCTCAGCTGTGGGACCTTCAAAGTCTTTATCCTAGCAACATTGCAAGAAGCTAAGGAAAAGCTATTATCCCTGCATACACCTGGGAAACTGAGATACAAGGAGATTAGGTGGCTTGCTCAGTGGCACAGGAAGGCAAGGCAAAGCAGCCCAGGCCTCTTCCTTGGCATCTTCCTGCTCCCCTCTTCTTCAGCTACTGACTCCACATCGAAGTTCACAAACTATTTCTAAGAGCAGAAATCATTTTTGACCTCTCAAACTTAGAATGACAAACACACACAGTTAAAGGTTACAGCAAGAAGAAAGTGCAAATTATATCCGACAGCTTTAGCTGGTATCAGCTGGCAAAGCTCAGGGGAGGGGGCAGTGAAAGTGAATCAGTGCGGCAGCAGATTTGACTAATGATGGCTATAAAAATTGGAATGGAGGAGGCAATTTTCAATGAATCGCAGTCTGATTCCTCTTTCCTCAAACCCTCTCCCTGTCATTCTAATAAAACAAAAAACTGCACTGTTTTTCTTCCTCTTTATTTTTTTCCTAACTGTCCAGTTACTGTAGTTCTGTAGTAAATACTTGCTATTGTAACCAAACTTAGGTACATTTAAGACACTGTTCTTGCATTAGGACCCCTTCAAAAGCCCAAAAATTCATTTGGGCTTGACTACTTCAGTGCAGTTTGATAGTCTGTGGTCCCAAATGCATTAAAACCAAACTGTATTTAATTATTTAAAAAAAAAAAAATCAGACCACTTCCGTAGCACTCTAAAACAATGATTAAAATTAGCCACATGTGCAAATTCATACTCTATTTTAGTGACTAAGCATGTCAGTGAATTAACCGTAGAAACAAATGGCTCACAGTTGTCCCTGGTGCAGAGAGTGTTCATCTGTGAATTTAGATGCATCTGACAGCTTGGAGATGGGGAGGATCTCTAAGGAAATCATGGAGCTCTGTAGCACTGAGGATTTGCTATTAGTTTTGAATTTGCTTTATTTACTCTTGTGCAGCAACAGCTAAAATATTTTTTCTACTGCTAATTTGCAAGGGAGAACTTTTACTGACAATATTTACAGTCTTCTGCTTCCTGGAGGGATTTTCTGGTTCCCAGTTTTCTGATAATTGGATTCTTCCAAACGGAAACTTATTTCCACAGTCAGTCAGTTTAGCCAACACCATCACAAAAGTTCTTTAATCAGTTTAACTAGGTGCAGTTTGACACAGTCCCAACAAAACCCAGTCTAACAAAAGAGGGCAGACTAAAATTCTGTGCTAATCTATTTACATGACATCTTTAATTCCCTGAAGTTACGGGCCTCTCAGAATTGTGTACTTACCTGCACAAACTTTACAATAGTACAGCACGGTCATGGTGCTGCTACGTTTCTGTCTGGGAATTTATGTGTTTATGTGTGTATCTAGAAATCAAGATACATTAGCTATCTATCCCAACACTTCCTGCCCAAATTTTTGGTATTCCTGTAGCAAAACAAGATAGCATCAGATGGTAGCTTCCATAACTCTTTCAAAACCACACACTAGTTATGTAGAAAAAATGCCAGTTCACTTTCAGCAACAACAAAAATTAAATGTTCTTCAGAATTAGGTTCTCAGCCTCTTACAAATAGATAACCATGCTCTCTACATTTAAGGTGAGAGGACTCTTCAAAAGAAAATCCAGGTTAGCAAACGTGACCTACTTAGCTCTGAGATAGATACACTCAGTAAGGGACTTCAGGTTCAGATCTGTTGCCCACTAATTTTATCTACTTCAGATTTCTAGCTGATCTTCCCCAATTCAGTTACTGTTTCCCCCTCCAAACTAAGTTTATCCTTGCTCTCATTCTACTAATCTCACTTTCACAGAGAAAAAAGGATGCTCTATGGGAGAAAAGAAGGTCTTGATGTTATAGAACTGATTAAGGTGTAAAGATAATTAGGCTGCTGACAAAGGTGTGTGCCTGCTGAGTTAACAGATGTTTGCATACCTGAGGATGGAAAGGTTACGAAAAGGTGTTTTCAGTCCTCTGAGATTTCACAGAGGGAACAGAATCATCTCCCAACAAGACCAAACAGGCTTCCTTCACTCCAGGAAACAGTCACTGTTTTAATAGAGATATTGTTCTTAATTCTGCCTTCCAATGTTCCATCTGAGACCTTCAATATTCAGTAAAAATGTGACTATTGCCAATTAAATGGCTACAGACTAACTTAGACTCATTGCGTTCTATGACTATCAATGTTAAAAAGATTTCTCATGCTATTTGTAATACTTCAGTAGCAATGAGTAATTGAGAATTGGTGGTAGGAAAAAATAATTGCATATAAAAGAAATTGGCATTTTAGGGTGTCTTAATTGTGTGAAAAAAGTTCTGCTTTGAACACCCTTCTTTTCCCAAATGTGATTTTCATGTATTACCAGCAATATTCTACAAGGACTCTCCTTTATTACAAAATATTTACTCTGCTCATCAGCCAAAGAATAATATCCCACATTTAAAGTCCTGGGAACACATTTAATTAAATATTCCCACCAGTTTATTATGACTGCATTGACCATCTGGTGTGCTAAATATGCACACGGAGGAAAAATAGAGGAACCTTAAGACATCATCTTTAATTTGATCATCACTTGTTAAGCTAGTAATGACTGACTGATTTATTTTCTCCAGTGTCTTCTGTTCAAGCCAAATGAGTATTACCTACAAGGCCCAAAGCACCTAAATTATAAATTAAGCCAATTTGTTCAGCCAAATGATTTTTGTGATGAAGAATTCACCAGAAAGAGCTGCATTATTTCCGTAATTTTCCTAAATCACAGTCTTCACAACAATCAGTTGTGGTGACTCAGGTGAGGTTTCTGTTTGTCAGAAAGGTAACACAAGGCAGGATTCCTCTTCTGAAATATCAGTGCTCCTGATTTTTTAGATCCTCTCCCCTTGCTGTCATCTTTTGCAAAGGCTGTGTCTTAAGATGAAGTCAACACAATGCAGGGATATTGATTCATGTGTTAAGCACTGACCACGCTTTGCAGAGTAGTCAGATGGATTTGCCTCAAGGATGACTCAGAGTGTTGGTGTACACATTTTAGGTTCACAAATTAAAACCTGGAACAACACTCTGAAGCCAACTGTCTAATATATGTTAGCATCAAGTGATGACCTATTCCAAAATTATCAACACTCAAACTAATTCTATCATTTCTTTAGCCGACCACTCTCTTCTTTACATTTAACTAAATGAAAGGTTTCAACAAAAGTTCATGTAGCTAATGAAGGAAACAGCCAACTACGGTCACAATTACAACCTGTAACCCATCCGACCCACTTAACAGAGCACTCGATTTGCCACTTAATCCGCAGTTAGGAGTTGTGTTGATCCAGACTAGATTAACCAAATCTGGCTCTAACCACGCTGTGATATGGGTTTCTAAGTCTCACCGTTAGCTATATTTTTATACCACAGCACTTGCCTCTCCAAAAGCAGTGGCAGCAATGAAGATTCCCCATCTCTTCCCAGAGGGGCAAAGCAGCAATTAGATCTCTCTGGGACCAACTGCATGTGGGAAGGAATATCTCCCCCATAAGGTAAGCACCGGTTAGCTTGTGGGGCAGCTCCACTGCACGCAGGACTGCTGATTGCCTACTGCCAGCAAGGCATGCTGGAGCACGGGATCTTGGCTGCCCTGCCCAGATCAATAGGGTCTTAACTCTGAACAAACCACTGCATCAGGCTACTTACACATCTAAGTAATCTTTCATCATACTCCATATATTTTTTCACAGCTATGATCTATCTACTTAAATATAGAGTACTGAAATAATTGAACAACTCTAAAGCAAACAATCTCATTTTCAGGAATTTCCTTAGACTGAACAAAACTTTACCACTTTTAGTTCCATATTATTTTGTTTTTTCTCAGAGAGTGGTTAGTTCTCATGATTTGCTGATTTGAAACTAACTGTAATCTTTATACTAAAGGAGATTTATTCTAACTAGTAAATTAAAGCAGATACAGGTGAAATAATTGACATTAACATTATAGTGCAAAAAAAAAAAGATATTTATTGCTTCCTAAATTTTGTTTAAATTCTTGAGTCAAACTACTTCGAGATCAAAATTAACAGAAAATGCAGAAAACTCACAAAATATTCATGATAGTAACTAAAAATATCTTCAATGCGATGTCTATACACAAAAATATCAAAATACTGCATTGCACTAAAAGCCATTTTTTAAAAGGAAGCATTATCTCTGCTTTCTACATAGGATGTACTGCCTGTTACAAGATTTCAGAATTAGCAGGCATCAGGTGCTTAAAACAATTCCTCTTCACCAGCTGAAAGAATGAAACTTCTTTTTGGTCCCAGGTTTCTCAATCTGGGAATAAAACCGATGCAAAAATCAGTTCTTTGATCTGCTTTTATCACAAAATGGTTGCTCTTTCAAGTGGGTTGAAAAAAGATATTTCAACAAATTCAGTACTCAGCTAAATTTCAAATAAATTTAAAGGTGTACATAAATGAATGTACTGTTACAAAAAGTACCAGATTCTAGCTAAAGAAAAATTACTTTATGCTCCATCAGCCCCTTGTGTTTGTTTCTTAATCCATCCCCTTTGGGCTGATAAGGTCTTCAGCTCTGTCCCTGAGAACTCTTGACTTTGCAAGGTGTGGCGGGAGCAGCCTTTCTCCAGTTACTACAGCTCTGTCTTGTGCACTGACGTTACCTAACCTACCTGAAAAAATAAAAATAAGACTGACCATGACTGAAAGAGGTGCATTTTTCTCTCTAGCAATTTTAGCTCATAAATAGAAGAGTAATTTTACTGGGCATTAAAAAGCAACAACAACAACAACCACCTACCAAAAAAAAAACTAAAACAAAAACAAACAAACAAAAAAACAGGAAAGAAACATACACAGTGAAAAGCTTCAACAGATAAATCAAATCCTGGATAACTGAAACAACATTGGGCTAAAGAAAATCTCCACAGCATACTAGGCTGTGGGAAGGAGGAAACCTAACAGAACAAAACTTTACTAAGTGCTTTAGTGAGCTATGTCTGAAACAACTCAAGAATAAAGTGAGAAATACGCCAACAACACAGTCAGGATCATCAGTGTGGTTTTACCCTCCATATCAGAAGGAAAAGAGGAAACACAGTTTGCCTTGGCGATTATAGGGGCAACATATAAATACCAAATAAATATTTCACTAAAGAAATGTTTCAAGAATTCAGGAGTCTATAGCCAGGGTATATTTGAACAAGCCAATGACGTTAAACATCCTGGCCTGCCAGATAATGGGGACTCACAAATCTCTACTTTCAACCTCTAGAATAATCACTAAGGATACAGTTCAGTGTAAATTGTCATATTTAAGCAAATGTCCAAATTTCTGAACAGAAAACTAACAAACTTGAAGTTCACACTGACGTGGTACACTGTGGTTCATTAGACTTCACCTATGTTCTCAAGCAGAGGAGTAAGAGCATCCACTATTTCTAACTTTCTATGTAGGCTACCAGGATCATGGGCTAAACCCAAAGGAGGAAACAGGGAGCAGCCGGGCAGGCAGTGGGAAGGGAGGATCTTGGCTGAGTTTGACTCAGTCATCCCCTACCCTCTGACTCACATACTGGTGCAGTAGAAACTGCTGTAATTTGTGCTGGTTGCAGTCAGGTATAAATTAACTCTGACGTAGAGGAGCAAGGAATGGTAAGGCTGACATGCTTTCCCTGCTTTTAAGTATTAAAGTATTAAGTATGGAGAATGCTTCCTCTTATGCCTGTCTTTTGAAAGACCCAAATTAAAACCTAGGATGCTTTGGGGCTTCCTAGTTGCCTGTAAATTACTTCATAGCATTCTCATTGTGCTTCAGAAAGAAATTAACTATAATCATTTCCTACCCTCAAAGCCACTCTTCAAGCTCTCTCTGTCTTTCCATTTGTATTTCATCCCTTAGGAGGTGAAGTATTACCCTTCTACAATTGTGATACAGATGCGTACTTTAGTTTGGAAGCAAATGCTATTTTTGGAGTTTCTTTCCATTGAAAAACTTTCTACAGCTATCCCAGCTAAATACTGGGAATTAAATCCACTTGGCTACTACAAGTTCAGCCTACCTACAGCAGGATTAAATGCATTGATAGAACTATTGCTTTTGGTTTTTCTTCTCGATTCTTTTTTGGCTCCTGCACCCTTGTCTGTCTGGGTTGTCATGCTGGTGCCAGCACTGTAATGCAGGCCTGGCACAACAGGTTTCACATGTACTCCAGACTCTGTACTATTGGGAACCTTGGTCATGGCACATGGGAGCATTATGAAGTACTGAAGAGGAAAGAATGTATCACTAACCAGTTCCCTAAGTAACAAAGAGATACTATTAGAAAAGAAAGTGGCAACACAGTGGTAAATAAATAGATGCAAATAGATGCATACAGTAAAGGCACACACACGACTAACTTTAGTGGGTACTGCAGACAACAGAGCAGAGCAGTGTGTAAATTCATGCACTTTATATATATATATATATGGGAGGAAACAGAAAAATTCTTCCCCTAATTAGATCAAATAATACCTCTCGTTCACAAGTTCTTTTTAGGCAGCCAGAAGCACTCTGCCTCCCAGCCCTCTTCCTCTTACCTCACAACCACTTTTGCAACTGTTTCACATTACAAACAGCTACTAAGCAACAGGAGGTTTGCAGAAAGTGAGTCACTCTCATGTGGCTGGCAGGATGAGCGCACGATGGAGATCAGTGACCTGACAATGCACAGCCCCCAAAACATTGTCCTGCCAAAAAACCAACATGGTCACAGAATGTTGCAAAACTTAATAAATTTGAAGTGCTTTAAAAGAATATAGTTGTAAGCCAAGGTTTATAATCATCACAGACAAAAGAGGTAGGCTAGAAGGGCTAGTGTACGTGAAATGCACAGCTGACATGTGGCATTAAGCTTTCCATATAAATAAGGTATTCCCTTAAAGTTAACTAGCCAATACTTAAATTAGATTCTATGTCATAATATGAAAGTCTTAGGCTTTGGGCTGACAGTAAAAATTTTGGAAACTGAGAAATAGGGAATGGGGCATAGCCACACAAGGTCAGTCAGTTACCAATGTAAGCAACAGATTTTGACAGAACTAGGAATGCTTCTGGCAGGAGACACCTTTTTGACCAATATTTTACTTCTTTTTTTTTCCTCCCTCTTCCGAACAGAATAATGGAAAATAGGAGATCTACTTCGAAAAGGCCTCTGGAGGTCACCTTGACCATTACTTTATCTCCAGGCAGGACTGACTTCTACTTCAGATCCATAACAGGTTTGTCTGCCTCAATCTTGTATGTTTTTTTGTTGTTGTTTTTGTTTGTTTCTTTTTTTTTCCTGAAAGATATTTGTATCAGATGTTTTGATGGTTCATTTAGCATTTCTAACTCAAGCAAAGGTTATAGCAGCAGACAGAGCCATTAATCCTTGCAAGTATGTTTTGTAGTGTTTTGTTTTAGGGCCTCTAAATGAGGACCAACCAAAGCATATGTGTGGTATAGACCCTTCCATCATGAATCAGCTGTAGAATAGATGTAGAATATATAGAATAAAAAGAGTAGTGAGTGTGAAAAATCTTAGTGCCTGCATTTATTAGACAGCTGCTCTGAAATTCAGTGTGAGACCATGGGACTTCTGCACGAAAGCCTCACTTAGCTTACTTTTACAAATGTGTAGGCCAGAGCTGTCTTTTCCATTTCTTTGAAGAATATGCTCTGGGATATTGAGTTATTGATAGATTTGAGGGGTCTGATATTCTGAGAAAACCTTAATTTCAGAAGTTTGTAGTATCATTTTGTACTTTTTTTTTTTTTTTT
>WBMW01003422.1:1714392-1731795 GCA_013396635.1 Penelope pileata | reverse complement strand
CTTTTTTTTTTTTTTTTTTTTGGAAGAACTTCAGCTCAGCCTTCAATCTTGCACATGGCATTTTACATCTGGAACTAGAGGATAATATTTACCTACCTACCAGACAGTATGTGCAGACAGTTCAGAGATTTTTCTTGAACTCAGTAAGATTATTCTCCTCCTACCTTTGTAAACCAAAAGTGGCTAATTTGACTTTACTTGGGAAAAATGCCTTGATGAATTGCATTTAATCTGAAGAGCTTTCTAATCATGTAAATTCAGAACATTCTGTCAAGTGAATATGTCTGAATCACACACATTGGGTTTAACTCATACTGAAAAAATGACAGCAATTGCAGTGCTCTGTCATAATTTTAAGTAAACAAGTACAGTAAAATATTACTGCCACAACTCTGCATCGTATCAGGCCATGTCCACAGGGCTTCTAATAGGAAAGTATAACTCCATCTTACTGTTTTAGATGTCCTCTGGTGCAGTTGGAGGCAACTGTTGATGTCCGAGAGTAAAGAATATTTTTTACTTAATTCAGTTAAAAAAAAAGAAAAAAGCAAGCAAAAATAAAGAAGGCATTAAGCTATTTTGACTGTACCCAGTAAACATGGACACTTTCCAGAATGTCTAGCCTTTTGTGAATGCACTGAGTTGAAAAAAAGAAAGAAAACGCAGCTCTGAGCCTGCTAATTGTTGCTTTTACTAACTTGTCAGTTATTACTTTGAAGATATATATTGGATTCACTTAGATTTTTCTGTTGTACACACTACAGAATGAGCACAGGTTTCCATAACAAGTACAAAAAAAGAGATGTATTAGTAATGGCTTGCTTTATTTTTATCTTTTGTATGTTAGCCTGCTTGAAACAGAATGCACCAAAACAGCACAAATACTCAATCCATTGCCTTATTTATAGAGCAAACACTCATGGTATTGTACCATACTTCTCGATATTGTGTGTTCCTGCCTTTTTTGCGGTGAGGGCCTCCAGGGAGTTTTTTATTGATACCAAGTCTTATCCCTTCTACTTGTCTAAAACATCAGGAATATTCAGAATTATTCCATTTATTCCCTGGTTTATGATGTTATTAATTAAAAAAAAGACCTTTGCAGACAATATTATGAACTTTCTATGAGGACCTCAACCAATAAAGCTTGGCTTCACATCAAAAATTGCTACATTACTCCCCAGTCAACCAGATACCTCCAGCTTACCTCCCTTTCCATCTTGCAAGACTTGCCAACTTGTAGTGTTTTCAGTTCCAGGCACACCCACTAGCTCTTCTCCACCCCTCCCCTTCTAGTGAGCATCAGGCAGCAGACAGAATGTTTGCTACTGTGGTGAAGTCTGTACCATCCCTGCATACAGCTGGTGACAGTAAGCAGTAGATCCTGAGCTTCCCTTACAGACTTTCCCTCAGCTGGAAACAATAATTTGGATCTCATATCTACCTAGTCGCTGATACTGCAGCAACATTTAGGAATTCACATCTATGAGGTCTTTCCACCACGTTCAGCAGAATAGTGAAGGGGCAATCACACAAGCTGTGCTTCTCTGGGAGCACAGGCCAAAGTCCACCACTTAAAAGACATGTATCTTGACACCTCTTTTTCAACCTGTAGTTTTGCTGCTGTTATTGAAACAGGTTGTGGCTCTCTGGTAGAGGAAGACACTTCATTTTAAGTAAAAGTGGTTCAACAAATGAGCAGGCAATCATTCAGCTCTCAAAAGGCATAGCTGCTTTTGTTCTTTTCTTCTGCACTATCACTCAGCTGCTCTGAATGAAATAAGAACATGAAAAACGTGGAGTGTTTTGAATGTACAAATAAAAGCATCCAACACAAATGTTTGCGTTGATTTAACTTCAGATTAAAATTCCAAATACTTTTGTCTGAAAATCTATATACATCATCAGCGAATAATAATAAGCAGTCCAGCAGTCCAAACACATTCCCATTAAGAAAAAACCTGCTGGGGGAGTGTGGTGGCACAGTTCAATGCTCAATACTAAAACTACTTTGAATCTTCTCAAAAACACCGGTTCCAATGGGCTTCTTTCTGCACAACAAATTCATACTGTAGAATAGCAATTGGAGAACATTTAACTTCAGGCTGAAAGAAAATGGATGTTCAAACAAATGAGTAGAATGAACACTCTACTTGCCTATATCACTCATTAACCATTCTCATGTGATCAGTTTCAAGACATATTTTAAGGGGCATTTGGGATTTATTTTCTAGCACCTCTTTCAAAAGACTATGGCAGTACACAAAGACTCGTACATACTCCAGTTGATGACCATGATCTGCAACTTAGCATTTAACAAGGACCAGTAATTCACCATTTGCCCACCTTATGTATATTATTCTCTATTCCACCTCTTATGTTTTTAAATTTTTTTCAAGCGTTTTAAAAACCCTAGGAAAAAATGGAGAGTTCATATATGAAAGTATAACCTTTAGCTGAAAAAGATGTTTGAGGCTTCAGAGTTGCTTCAGTTGATAGCAGCTGAAGATCTGCCTCAGAATTTATGCAGCAAACATACCAATCCTCAGCACCATTATGAAGAGGGTTGTTATTTCTTAGGTCAGGGTAACTGATGTGAGAAAAGAGATGCTGACAGAACAGAAGGAAATTGTGGAGAAAAAAAGAACTCCAAGCAAAAAACTACTTGTAACATAGTTTCTCTAGCTTCATTCCCACAAACTCTCCAGTGGAAAACAAAGAGGGAGAACTAATGATGCTTCATTTCATTATTGTTTACAGATAGCACCTAAACATAAAAATTTATTTGGGACAGTAGTTAACCCAGCAGGAGGTCCACCCTGCTCAAATGGACAGCAGACTTCTCAGCAAGGCAAACTCTGAAGCTACAGATGGGTAGTCCTACTGCCTGGTACATGTTCTGCAGTGAGACATGGGCTCCTTTATTCGGAAATCCTCACATACTGAAACAGCCAACCTCCAAAGGCAGATGTGTACAAAAAGCCTGCAGCAAAAAAGCTTACATGGATGTTTAAGAGCTTCTAACTGTGTGAAAGACTCCTCCTGCCTTTTGCAGTAAGTTAAGAGGTTTATAGAACAAAGAAATGATTTAAAAAGAAATTCAAGATTTTCTTTAAATTTTATGTTACTACCTCCTGGAGACTACTCTCTAAACAGAACAGACCTGAGTTACTTAATACAAAGAGCATTGGCTATGAAACTGACAGCTTATTCAGTGCCTGAGTATTTTACACACTGAATTTCTCTTGTTACATTGATGGTACAGACAGCCCAAATGTATTTCAACCTATGGTTTACTCTTTCTATTCACTATGAGTGGCAAGTCCTGATCCTTATGTTTGGCTGTTATTTTTTTTTTTTTTTTGTAGCTTGTGAATGTCTAGCCAAAACCTCTTGAGATCAAGAAGAGAGTAAATGTGCTCCTGCAATAGCTATTGTTGGATTAAGAGTTGTTTATAGTAGAATTTCTATTATTGCTTCTGTTTGTAATCATCTTTGCAAGTACTTAACTCCCATCCAATTAAGCACAAATTCTGAACAATAAGACACACCAACTCACAGCGTCTATAATGCAGATGAGTCTCTCTTTCATGTGTTTTTTCTGCTGTTAGCTAACAGGAACAGGGAGCATCTCTTGCAATATTTGTACACAATCAAGAAGAGCCATGACTCTGAACTCTACTGTAATACCTAACACTAACTGTTTTAATGTGGGTCTGTTGTTCCTTTCAAGCAAACATGAAAAATAAAGGAACACCTAAAACTCTGCCTCTGCCACGCTAATCCTGTGAAAGCAGTGACTCACCTTGTAATAGCTTTCCATAAATTAGACAGCTAAAAATGGGTAGAAAGCGTGAAACCATTATCACTTCCTGTAGTGTAAATTCTCTCACTGCATGTGAACAAAATCCATGGCAATAAAAATAAGAGATGAAGGTGTCAGCACCCATCACGTTTAGATATGTTGTTAATAAGTCAAACCCTCCTTTAGAGTGTATGGTTTTAGAATGAATCATTCTCTATTTCCTTTTCAAATGAAAACTGAGGCTGTTTTGCTCAGTGATTCCATGTGTTTTCCTCCCAGCTATTAAAAGAAGAGAAATTAAAATGGCTAATTTCATGCGATGCCAGTATCATCTCATAGTAGCAATGTTTGGCATGTTATCATCTTCCACGCATCAGCATAGAAACGGAAATGCTTGGTGGTAAAACTGATAACATAGGAAAGAAAAGCAACACACAACTTTGTGAAGCCGTGCCCTTTTGCACATGTGAATGAATGGTCTCTGGGAGCAGCACTCCCTCTCCCTCCACAGAGCAGGTCAGTCAGCTGGACCTGGCAGGAACGGCCCCACTGTTATTACCACTTTGTACAAGCACAACATGATAAAATAAAGGCTGAAAACTGAAGTTTCAGGACCAGTATCTAAAACTGGGCTGCTGTACTAGGATAGGTGGTTAAAAAATTGCCTTTGTTCAACAACCTGGTTTATTACTTTTGAAAGAATTAAGGAATTTGCGAAGGCTGTAATCCACTAGCACAGAACACTGCAGTGGAAGAGGATCTCAGAATTACAACCCGAAAGCTACATGGGCACCATGTAAGTGGAGATTGGGCCAGGCATGAGGAAAGAAAATCACTGTTCCTACTCAGAGCTCTTTAGCTACAACAAATAATCTTAAGTACTTAGCTAGCCATCTAACTACATCTCCAGCAAAAAACGCTCTTATATATTTTCTTCTTTTATGTTTAAATCTATTATTTTCTTCAGGTAATTTTTTTTAACCTTAATCCATTAACTTTTTATGCTTTGATCTTTCCATAGGGAACTTACTTTTTCTCTTCAAAGAGAGAAAGAGAAGATATTCTCCCCAGTCCATAGCTTATATTCTCTTCACATGTCACAGAATGGCTGCTTTTTATTTATTTATTTATTTATTTATTTATTTATTAACATTTAAGAAATCAAATTTCAATTTAGAAGTGAGCAGGGCAAATTTATTCCAGATAGCAAACTGAATGTGAATGTGGTCTCTGATGGAAAATCTGAAAGACAGACATTGTGCACACTGCTGGAGCAAACACTCCACACAAAAGGTTTGGCAAGGCAGAGTAGCTGCAGGAGGGCAAAGACAATCAAAGGTAGTCGTAGATCAAAGGTGAGGAAAGAGGCAAAAAAGGAAAGAGAAAGGCAGGGGTGGTTATGTTTTACTCCAGTAACCCACTTTCCTTAAATATGAGCCTCACTGGACCAGATTATCTTTTGTACAAAATACTTGTTAACGTTTTGTTATCAAACATGCTACAAAGGGTATCTACAAGCTTGCTATAAAGGATCTCTCTAAACTTGCTATAAAGGATGCCTAAAAAGAAGCACCGACAACACATCCTATGTAAAGCAAAGTACTACTGGGAGAAAATGAGTAATCTTAAAATCCAGATGGCCTGAACCAGGACAAACACCACCTCAGTGAACTGAAGATGAGGCCCTCAAAAGGGGAAGCTGAATTCCAGTACTGTCAAACAACTTCTCAGTTTCAGATAGTCTGAAAAACAAACACATAAACAAAACAAATTGCCTATCACAAAACAACCCATCTAATGCACACACATGCAAAAACACCAGCCTCTCAGGATTTTATTTCCAAACAGAACAAAACACTGAGTTGTCAAGTAAAGCATGCTTTGCATCATAACATCCATATGCAGAGAATAGCTCTTGTACAACATCATGGCAACATCTACATCAGGCCTCCTCTATACCCATTTGCACAAAGCAGCTGTCACTGAAAACATCAGCAATCTGAAAAAAAAAAAAAAAATCTTTGTGCTCCTAGGCAGAAGTGTTTGTTCCTGTTCTGAATATCTTCTCACCTAGAAATCTCACACTTCTCTCAGAGTATTAATATCTTCTCTCTTAATTTTTGCAAGGTCAACTTATTTGTCGCTGATCTTTGAGTTAAACAACCTGAGCATTCATCTGAAGAGCAGTTCTATATGAAATCTGTGTTGTACTTAAAAATACAAAATATTTTACGTTCTGGAAAAGTAAAGCCTTCCTGAGAAGAACCTCATTTTGTCAATAACTATACGGAATTCTCAAGTTCCAAATACCTCCACATTACTTGGGGTAGACATCTTGTAATCAACAACAACTAAACATAGTCCTTGAGCTTTTTTATTTTAAAGAGAATGCAGAGCCAACTACAACATCTTCCCCTATTTCCACTTTGAAGATGGGAGGACTGAGCACTAATTTCCTTCTGTGTGTAATACAGTGAGACAGTGGGATGCCTTATGTTGCAGTGGGTTGTGCCGTCCTACATCCCAGTCTATCCTTGTCTACTCTTCACTCACTCTCTCTGTATCCATAGTAAAAAGAAAGCAGAAACAACCTACTCCATCTCAAAGACAGGTGATCCCCACTTCAGTCGCGCTCGCTGACAGACATGGGTTAGCAACAGAAGCAGTAGTACTGCCTCAGTAATGCTTCCTGCCTGAATACAACATAGACAAATTTATCATGTTCCTTCATTTTTAGCATGGCAGAGATCCTATTTCTTTTCACCATACGCTCCATGTACACATGCAGAACAAACAAAGCTAGTCAACTTTAGTCCCAAAAGCCTTTTAACTGGGAACATGGAAAGGATGGCTTAGCATGACCATCTCTCTACCTCTGCATGTACATAACAATAATGCCTAGAAAGCTACTAGTTGATTAAAAGAATTTGGGAAAGAGAAAACCTAAAATTTCAAGTCTTCTTAAAGAGACAGTACTGGGCTGTTTGGTCTGATCAGAGGTGACATGCCTTGTGTTTCTGCAAACGCTGAGGCATCCTTGATGCTGCTGTTTGAGATATGAGATTAAAATAAAAAGAAGCCTCCTCCACCCTGATAATTCTCATTTTTTCTGCACTGCTCCCAGGAGAGGGATTTATAAATTGGAGGTTGGCTGAGCAGAAAGTAGAAAGGTTTTCTGAATTCAGAAGTTTTGCTTGGCATAAAAAAGAATCAAGGCTCTCAGTTCTTCAAATACTCTTAAGTGAGTTTTCTTCTGACCTCAGCCTGCAATCAGTCTTGTCCCATGTGAAAGAATAAAGCCAACTTTGCCTAGTTTACTCTCTCAAAAAGACAGCCAAGATCAATAAACCCAGAGTACTCTACTTGGACCAAATTAGAGGAAATTGTAGCTCAGAGCAGAGGGATTCCCTTTGTTTATTTGGCAGCACCAGGGAATTACAGCAGTCCTGTTTCCTGCCACCACTGACTGCCTGTTAGATATGTTTCTGCTGTTAGAGCCCAGAAACACATACCACTACTATTCCAACATAGACTCCAAGGAAGGCCATGTCTAGGGCAAGTTAAGCTAAGAGCCTTCCATTGCTTGGAGCTATAGATGATGTTTGGTGATCGGTGAATCTAAATGCTGTAATCAAGAAGCCTCAGGAAGGGAGAAGTCTCAAACACAGGCAGACAAGTTGCATTCACCACTGGGAAGATTCAGGGAAGGCAGATTTCAAGTTAGACCATCTGCAGGTTAAGAAGGGACCACAGTGAAAACAACAGAGAACTGTATTCAGTGTATGAGTCACTGCCTAAAACACCTGGCTGCTAGAGACTGTTACGTGACTGGTGCTGTCAAGAGACTGAACGTTGGCTTGGTGCAGCAAGCTGCAAGTGTAAATGCCTGTATTTGTCTCCTCTTCCCCATACATTCTCTGAGCTGCTACCCCTGCCTGGTACTCACAATACTTCTCTACTGCCCTTCAAATGAGAGATGTTCCTCATTTATTGCACCATTTTTCACCCTAAGTCTTAGATAACAATCTTTAATTTTGTTTTAAGATATGAACAAGTATTTATTAAACACCTTCCTTTGTTATTTACAACCAGCACAAATCAGTTTCAAAACAAAACAAAAGTTATAAACACAAGCCCTCGAGAAAATCTTTTCTCCTCAAAGTTTTGCAAATGGTCACATATGTCCAGACACTGAAACACAACTACTCTAATCCAGGTTGGAGGGGAAACAGCTTCCTTCACTGTCAACCAGATTCACTCCTACAGACAAGCAGTACTAGAACAAAACCAGAGACAAGTGCTATCACCACACTTAACAAAACACAAGAAATACAGTTCTAAATGAACATTTGGCTAATGACAAGTTAACTTGTTAAATGTTTTTACAGTATTGGGAGATTTTTCAGGTTTACTGAGCAAAACCAGCTTTCTGGGATCAGCAATGAAAGCAAAATCAGCTTGCACAGTTCATTACCGGCTTTGCCAGGTGGGAGTTGAAAAAGAAAGCACCTGTCAGTTGTGGTTACAGTTAGGAACTCATTCTACTGCTAAAACATTCCAGTCTCTGCACAGAACTTAAAATCAAAACCACTCATTCTCCTTAGAGTTAACCGGATAAAACTGATTGTCAGAACAAGGGTAACGAATATGCTACTGCAAGGGTCTCAGCCTTAGCTTTGCTGCTCTAGCCCTGTATCAGTTATGAAGATGAAATAAAATAGACCATATTGCTTAATGTATACTAAGCAATTGGGAAATGACATGAAAAATGCGCAGTTCGGTGTCAAGATGCCACAACACATGGGACATATTCTGCCTTTCCTTTCCCTTCTCCTAGTCTCCCTAGAATAATTTTTGTTTCAACGCAAAGAAAAAAGCATCGAAATGTTAAGTGACTTAAAATATTTCTGTATGTATATCAGCTAGTAAACAAAGTTGCTGAAAAAATGTCACTGTGTGATCTTCATATATGTGTGGGAGAAGGTATTGCAGCTGTCAGGGAATGACTGTACCACTCCGTGCTGGAAAGAAGTCAAACATTTCAGAAGCAGACTTTTATAGTCTGGTGGGATCTCTGCTAAACACATGGGATATCCAGACTGTTGATTGCTTCCAGGAAGATAACTGCTGATTCATCCTGGCAGTATCCTCTCTCAAGCTGAGCTCTCCCTAGATCCCAGTCAGCAGAAAGGCTCTTAACTGCAGTGCTGACACCAGCTCAGAGAATTCTGCCTTGAGATTCTCAGGTAAGCTGATGGGCTACAAGCAATCATTGAATCTCAGTCCACTTTAGAAGTGTGGGAAACAACCAGAAACCCAAAGCCTTCTGGAAGGACTGTTCTGTCACTCGGTGCATTTGTGATGGGAAACAAAAAAAAGCCATATTCGTATGCAATTCTGTCCCCTGCAAATATGAGTACTTGGCCAAAACCAGTCCTAGCAAATCAGGCCTGCAGCATGCACCGCTCCCACGCTATATGGAGGATGCAAGGTCATCTTGCCAGAGTTTTGCTTATTGATGATCAATCTGATGCTTATTTAGGAATCTTTGCATTTTTACAAATAGACAAGTCAGAATATTTTGTGGTAACTGGTTTGAAAGATTTGATCCCACTGAGGATGTTCAGGCACATGAAGTGCCAAACATTTTAGCTGCTCAGCGATAGCACAAAATGGTCTGCACCCTTCAGGGTTAGATGACAACTTCACTTTTGCAGCTATTGATTAAAGCTCTTTGTTTCTTTGCTGCCCTCAACCTTTCCCTAACTGAATTGTCACCATGGGTGACAGCTCTTGGGTGAAGCTATCCTCTGTGCACCACTGGAAATAGATACTATTGGAGACACATGAAGAAAGGGGAATATTCTGCAGCCATCAGCAAACCTAGTGGGAATTCAGGAAGCTTTCTCACAGATAAACCTAAATCAGAGAGAGAGAGGTTTTGTTTTTGTCTTTATCAGCGTCGTTCAGGACCAGAGCAATAAGAAATAACCAGTCTTAGAATTCCCCTTTCACCTCCAAAAATTACACACAAAACATCCTTGTGTGTTATAGGAGCCTTTCCATGCAATAGTCTGTGCCAACAGCTGGGAAACGACAGCAGATAAGTTTGTGCTTTCAAGCAGCAGTGCCCTTTGCCTTACTGCAGCACACAGTAATTAAGGCCCTGAGTAGGGCCAGATTCACTAGCTGAAAAAGAGGAACTATTTTTGTATGTGAATTCAAATGAACAAATGTAATTTCTAGCCATTAACCTCCTGAAGAAGATAACAAGTTGGCTTAGGGATAATTAATGATTTTCATAGTTTCTAGGAAAGCTTTACCAGGACTCATACATTTCTAGAAAGTTGGCACATTGCCTGACTCAGGACGTCAGTGTCTAAAAGGACAGCTAGCCAATTGCAGCACCCCCACCTCCCCAGAGCCAGCATCCTGAGTGTGGAAGAGACGCTGAGACGCTCCTGGAGCCAATTCCTAAGACCTTTTCTTCACAAATTCCCACTTACACAGGCACACCTTTCAGTAGAGCTCGGTACTTTGGATGTAGTGCTCTCTGATGGTTCAGAGGTGAATTCCACTAAGGACTTTGGTTCACAAGGCTCACAGTCCAAAAACAAGGAGCACCTGCTACCAGCATGGAGAATGCTCTCAGACAAAGTTTGGATTTGGGGTGGTCTTGTGTGGAGCCAGGAGCTGGCCTCCATGATCCTTGTGGGCCCCTTCCAGCCTGGGATCCTGTAATTCTATGACAAAGTATTCACCTTCACAGCCCTTTCCTGAAGCAAGACTACCACCGTGCACTGTTGTTTGTGCTACTTAACAGCCACCATAGTGCTGACAATCCAGCAATTAAAAGAAGTAAAGAATGGAGCTGTTGCAACTTGAGCTGCAGAGCCATACCTTGTGGGTCATAACTCCTGTCTTGGAAACCTTACCTAATACCAGCCTGCTGAGCATTATGGTGAGATTCGCTTCTCCTCGTTATGGATTTAGACACCTTAACTCGATGTGAGCATGTATGCTTTTATTAAACATGCAGTCTACTGAGACAGCACTTACAAAGGAACAGAATGAGAGAGAGGTTTTCCCCAACTACCAGCTTCTACCAAGCTTTTGCAAGACATGGCGTAGAGAGATAAAGGCAGGCACCAAGTTAGAGAAGATTTCATTGAATATGAAAGATAAGGAAGCTTGCTTCCAAGGAGTCTGAATTTTGTTCTCTGTGGGAGGAATATGAGCATTTGCATTCAAGCCAAATTTAATAATGAATTCCAGTGATCTGCTGTTTTTTTTTTTTTTTAATTAAAAAACAATCAAACAAACACTACTCCAAAATCTCCTCTCTTCCTGAACACCATATGTGAGGGTCACAGTGAAAAAGATGAAAGATTTACTAAGTTATCATGTGTAACCTTTGGTCAGATTCCTTTGTACTTGACAGTGCCGTCCCATTTAGGTACCACTCTGTTTCTGTATTATTGCTAGGATGACTTATCAGTTCTACAGAAGTTTAAAATATTGTGAAACAAAGAAAATCCATCTTCTCTTTCCACACTCAACTCAAAATTTCCATCCAGACCGATTGAAAAGTTGAAAACTTGAATGCTTGGGAAACAGTAAAATGTTGCTTTAACTACCTTCAACATATTCATTTGGGACTGACCTTTTCAAACAGAATCATGGAAGGGCTGAGACTGGAAGCAGAGATCATCTTTTCCAACCTCCTGCTCAAAACAGGGCCCACTGGACCAGGTTGCCCAGCACACTGCTCAGTCAGTTTTTGGAATATCTCCAAAAACAGTTCTCCAAACAACTCTCCTGAACATATACAAAACAGTGCTTTAAGCAGTTATTTACAAACAAAAGTTGCAAATTCATTTCAAAGAATGCAAAGACTTTTTGATAATTTTTTGAAATAAAATATTTCCCCACACATGGAAATGAGAAATAAGAAAAACCTTTTCTCTTCAATGACTGCATTTTTAATGCTGTTCAATTTTCCAATTTCATTCTCCAATTAAAATTTTAAAAGTTCAATCACAGAAATACCCATCTGGATCTGATGTGAATATCTTAAAAGAAAATCAGCATCTATCCCGTATCGTGCACTAACAACAGTTCAGTACAACACTTATCACTATGTGTTGCCAGGAACATTCTCCAACTCTTTTGTTGATTGTGCATGGAGCTCTGTAAGCAGCGGATACCTCCTCTTCTACTCAGACTGCAGCGTAAGGACACCATTTGCTGAAGCAAGACAAATCACAGCCCCTGGTGGATTCCCATTGCCCATCAGTTCTACTTCTGGATCTGGCTCCTTGCAAAGGCTGTCTCAGTTCTGCCTGGTGTTTGCCATATTTTATGATAATAATTACCAGTTCACAGCACTGAATGCTCACAAATACAAACTGCCTGCTACTTGGTGCTTCCAAAACACAAGCATAGCACAGCTCTGATGTATAAATAGGTGGGGACACTTGATTTCATTGCTGTTACTGGTTTACATCTAGAGACCGCTGAAAAACAAACAAACCAACAAAAATTACTGGAATAGAAATAACATGGTTTTGCTTTTCTAAAAGATCATCGTAGGAGAATCTATTTTCTGGAAGAGTTCAATTCTGACCCAGTGACAGTGAGTCTAGCAGATGTGAGTTGCCACCTGATAGATCGAGTTTCTTTCTTGTTTACTCTGAAATAGAAGACTCGCATCGTTTTCTTCATACTTCTCATTAAATTTTGTATCTGGAGAGATCAAGGAACTTGATTATGTATTTCAGATCATTTGGTCAGGAACCAGGAACTTCCATTCTAATTATTTCACCTACCATATAATTGCAACTGACAAAACACTTGCAACAGTACAGACAGATCTATTTCAACGAGTTACTACTTCACACAGAAAAACATAAGGCTTCCCTTATAACTTAGCAGTTAAAGAAAACCACCTTGCAATCATTTGGTGGTTGCTCAATGAATAATGGAAATGAGGGCTCAAGTACAAACAGAGAAAAAACAATTGCGTCATCAAAAAAACGTCAGTCTTGTTAATTCCTGGTACTGGCAATGAGTAATGACAGGACTGAATGACACAGGTGAGAGGATATTCTCTCTGTAAGTCGTAATTACCTAAGATGAGCAGTTCAGTCCATTTGTACTTGTTTGGGACAGTCTGTGCTGCCTTTTCCAGGGCACTGTAAACGTTTGGCTAAAGCTGTCAGCGAGACTCTTCCATGCGTCTTGCATCCTGGCAGAAGGGCAGTGAAAGGAAGGGGAAAAGCACTTAATATCTTGCTCTCCTGCCTTGAACTATTCTGGTTCCATCTGGGAGCATTGTGAATGTACCTGTGTACACAAACATGGATTTGCCTGGTGCTCTACAGTCTAAATATCCGTTTTTTCAGCAAGATCCTGATTGAGTAAATAGCATTTAAAAAGTGGGAAAGCTTCTTTGACAGACTAGTTCAGATTCTAATACAGCCACTTGAAGTGTCCTGTAAATTAATCTACAGCTGGAACTATCTACACAAACTGCCGGGAGGTCAACACAAACAAGTTTCAAGGAAAGGGACCACTGAATTACATATATTTGAGTTTCACCTACCTCGTATTAAACTGCTTTAGAGTGTTTATTGTGCAGCATATTCACCTTGTCTGTACTTGCCACAGATAATTTCCAAATGTTTCCATTCTGGGATCATTTTCTTCACTGGGGCCCTCGAGACGACGTTCAGTTTGATTTCCTCACTTTCAATCACTCATCATCCAAATATCCAAAACATTTGCGACCTTCTTGGGCCACCTTTATTTCGAAGTGCAAGCGCATGCACCAGGAATAATGCTTAACGTGAGCTGGAAGCATTTATTTCTAATGCAGCACATGAAGAAGATCCCTGCATGAACCAATACTACAAGACTCTCAAACCATCGGTCCCTTTGGCTTACTGTACAGAGAAATATATTTCTGACAATATCAAGACAATCTAGCTTCTCTGAGTCGGAGGCACCTGACCAGAAGATCCAAAACCCAGGGAGTTCCATGGGACTAAAATCTCCCTGCCACCATGGATTTCCAGAGCTCTTTTGGAAAGTATTTCTAAGGGAACATAAACACCAGCATGGAATAGCTGCACTGCTTACAAAATTCATCCCTCTACTTCATGCTATTTATTTCCTAGGACATACACTGGGCATACCCACTTCTACAAGCCACTGAACTCACCAAGTAGTGGATTAGGATTGTGAAGTGAACTGTGCTAAATCAGATTAGCTCTGCTGATCAGTATGAAGGAGGGGTACGGTAGGAAGATCTTGCTGAGGTCCATAAAATTACATCCTCAAAAAGAAGGCTAAGTACTGCTCTTCTAACAGCAGGAGGCCATAGCCATGCCATTTCTATCAGAAAAGTTGAACAGAAATTCAACCTGAACATATCCATTACAATTGGCGGAACCATTTACCATTTTAATCCCATCTGTTTCCTCTAGGATATTCTCCTTGCTGCTCTAAGCAGGCAGAATTTTTTTATTTTTTTTTTTTTATTTTTTTTTCAGAAAGCCCTAACTGTTGTCCTAGGAATGAGATATAGTGAGTCAATTCTGCCCCAGGGAGAGCCAGGTGCTTTGCTTTGCTGCTCGTCTCACAAAAGTAGTACCCTGCAAAAGAGCATTTGTGTTGGATTAATGTAATCAAAGGCACCCTGCTGTCTGGTCACTGACCTATCTGTAAACAGCAGATGACATGATGCCACAAGCTTCTATTATACCTAATTACCTATTGAGATGCGACCATTGTAAAAGAAACAAAAACATGTACTTCACCTGCTGCTGTTAGTCTATTTTCCAGAGATAAATGATGCCTATAAACACCTCAACTCTGATCTTCTTTTTCTTCTCACGTCCCTTCGCTTCTCCTCATATCTCTTCCAAGTAAGCTTTTGTCCTCTCCTTACATCTGGAGCAACTCTCCCAGCTGCACTGGCCAAGGTCCAACCCTTCTCTATTCTTGATGTAGATCCCTTTTTATATCCCTTATCATTCATTCAACCTTTTTATGCCACAACTTCCTCTCCTCTGCCTGTTCCAAGGAGAAAGATGTCTGTTAGCTGAACGCGTCTTACCTGCCCCAGATTCTGCCACTGCTACAGAGACCAGAGGGACAGACTCCCACCTGATGTAAAGCAGCACATCTCTGCTGGAGTGATGCACAATCAGGAGTCACAGACAAAGCAGTGAATAAGGAACATTGTTCACTGATTTCCAATTTAAGAGTAGGAGATCGGTGCAAAACTGGTATCTGCTAGCTCAAAATCACCAGGAAGCACTTTTCACACCCTGCACAGCTCAACTGCGGAGCTCCTTGCTACAGGACACTGCAGATGGAGCAACTGGACACCTTCATGAAAGAACAACAGCAAAATCCACTGGGAGTCATGAAATACAAAGAACCTTCCTCTGGTTCAGAAACTCATTGAGCCTTAAATCCCTATAAACTGGGAAAGTACCCTGGGAACACCACTGCATACCCACTATTTTCTCACATTCTTCCTTGCAAGCTACCTTGGGGCACGGCACTCCACGCTGGAAGAGGCTGCCATACAGCCCGGTGAAGGAGGTCTGTATCGATGCTACTTCACACCAGCTGAAGACAGAGCATCGTGTCAAAGGTGCGTGTCCATGTACACATGCAAGAAACATGTCCATGTTTGCAACACTTACAGGTGTAGCAGCAGAGGTAACCTCTACTAATTGCCACTAGCAATTAGCTTTCATACTCCTGTGAACTACAACAGTAGCTGCTGCTACAAGTCAGTAGCTAATACACATTTATCTCTTGTTCATCAGTAACTTAGAAGCTATTGGGACGCAATATTCATGCAGATATCCCAAAAAAAGTTTTCATTACAATACCTGGCAATGGAACAGAAGCCAACTGACACTGCCAGTGATGAGCAGCTTGTTTTGGCTTTGTTTCAGTTATCAAACTGAAACTCTGTATTGCCAAAACAGACAAAAACTACTTTCTTTTTTTCATCCAGTTCCTGTCAGGAGTCTGATGCATGTCCCCTACAGAAAGACAACTGAGTTCTACTGACATCACATCACTTTTCTGCTTTTATTTACAAAGTCTCACACAAGCACCTAAATGCACCAAGACTGAAATATACACTGGTTAAGTTAAACATTATCTGAGCTACTGCTTTGTGTTTGAACTTTGTGTTTCAATTGTATAACACCGCAGCAGCAAGCTCTTGTGTTAATCATTGAAGGACAGCTCACATACAAATAGAAGTATTTGACGTCATCATCTGGCTCCTGATATGAACACAACTAGGCAACAGAAGCTTACAATGAACCGGCTTTTTGCCAGATCAAGTTCAGTGTTTACATAAAGAATTTTCTTTTCACCAGCTGTTTTTTGACTTCCAAGAGTGCCCTGCTTTGAAAACATTGTAGGCAACATGGACAAAAGCTTGTGTAAGATAGCATCATGGAAAAAGCCAACATTTTCTGAATGTGTGCCTGCAGACTCAAGATTGCCTGCACTTCTTCTCTTCTCTGAATCAGCCAAGCCCCAGTTCTTCCACCGCCACCCAAGACCACAGCTCTCCAGCCCACATGCACATTCTGGCTTCGGTGCGTGGCACTCCCTGGGACTGCTTGTTTGAGACATGTTGCCCAGCCGTCCCTCAGGAGTCACTGGGAATAAGCGATGAATAGAGGTGATAGTAAAACCACGCATTTAGCCACCTGAGATATATATATATATTTTGTGAATGAACACGGGTCAGATCAATTTCTACTTAACTAAGCACAATTCTGTGTGTAAGAATTGACTTTGGGCGTTTCATCACTGTCTAGCAGAGAGTGATGCTTTTGTTAGCGCTGAACTGAAAGATTTGGAAGAGATTTAAAGAGATGCGAGCAAGAAGCAACAGATGATTGCCGAGCCCTGCTGACAGGAAGCCTCTGCTGCGGATGCGGGAGCTGATCAGACAGCTGCTGTTGGAGTGAACGTTTCATTCACCGGGGAAAATAAACAGGGCTCGGCAGCTGTGGCTCAGCGCCGCGGAGTGACTCAGACTGCTCAGCAGCCCTACACCTGTTGAGGATCCTGGCCCAGCATTTCGAGCGTTCAGCCGAGTTACCGACGTCTCACCCACCCTCTCCCCTGCCACCGGGACGAGCAGCGACACGAGCAGCGACACGAGCAGCGACACGAGCAGCGACACGAGCCCCGACAGCCCCGGCCCGCTCGCTGCTCCGCCGCCCGGGTCGCTCCCGCCCAGCCCAGCCCAGCCCAGCCCCAGGCGGCTGCCTCGGAGCCGGCAGCTCCAGGCACCGAGCTCGGCCCTGGCCCCCGCCGGCCCCGAGCCCACCGCCGGCACTCACATGGCTCCCGGCGCCGCTGCCTCCGCTCCGGCAAAGATGGCTTTCCGGCCCCGCTCCGGCTGCCGGCGGTCTCTCGGTGTTGTAGGCACTGTTGCTGAGAGAGGAGGGGTAGGCACCAGCTACTGAGCATGCCTGTGCCTCACATCACGGAGTAGGACGTCGGCACGGAGGTACCCCCTCCCCACCTCGCGGCGGGCGGCGCCAAGA
>WBMW01003422.1:1655775-1713804 GCA_013396635.1 Penelope pileata | reverse complement strand
AGGCACCAGCTACTGACCATGCCTGCGCCTCACATCCCGGAGTAGGACGTCGGCACGGAGGTACCCCCTCCCCACCTCGCGGCGGGCGGCACAAAGTCCCGCAGTGACTCATGGAAACGCGGCCGCCGCGCCCGCCCGCATCGCAGCCCTTGGGAGCGGGGGCGGCTGGGGTGCGGCCCCCGGGCTGGGGGCATGGAGAAGGAAACCTTTGTCTGCTTCTGTCATCTTCTTCTTCTCCTTTCTAGAAAACAAAACAAAAGACCACAAAGGCATAGTGTTGTTCAGTCTGCAGAGGGTGAGTACTAGGGAACAAAAACCAGTTGTCAGGACTGTAATCACCATCCATAGTGTACAGCAAAACCAGGGGCAGATGAGGTACCAGATTGACCCTTACTTCCACACTGATCGTCTCCACAAAGAAATGCATCAGCTGCCATGTCCCTGAGCTCCTGGCTTTCTCTTCCTGCAGCCTTCCCCTCCCACTCAACCCACGTCCCGGCAGCCATCGCCCCCTGAACCTCCTCCACTGAAGTTAGCGTTTTGCTAGCCATTGCCTCCTGCACACAGCCAAACTCCTCTGAGGCAGAACATGGTCCCATGCACCTGAACCAAGGCCATACGAGGAGGAGTGCTTACACAGCTTTTAAAAGAAGAGGGGTCTTCGCCTCCCTGCCCCCACAGACAGCTTGTTCGGTTCTCCTCGTAGAAGGAGACTCCACAGTCACTGCCTTCGCAAATGTTCCGTGGGTTTCAGTGAGAGCCAGAAGGAACCTTTAAACAGGCACATACCCAAGTAAGGCAAGGGCTTACCTAGAGAGCACTGAGGAGTTTTTGTGAGAATCTGGACCTCAGATCTTGGGGTCCCTGCTGGGTACAAAGTACATCAGCACCCATGTTCTCGGCGTGTTTGAAGCCAAAGACAAGATGAGCTGCTCCTCTAAGCAACAGGCAAAGACTGGGGTTTCCACTAGGGGTGGAGAGCAAAGCATCAGCCTCAGTTGCTAGACTTGCTATCAACAAGTTGAAAAATAGCTTGGGAATAACCAGGGACTGTGAGAAAACCCGCAGCAGTGGTACACAGCCAACACCAGAACCCTCAGCTGTTACTCAGTCCAAGCCCAGGTGCTAACACAGCCCGAGGCACATGCAAGCCCCTGCTTCCCAAGCCACTTGGTGATATCAGAACACACCTCAGAGTGAGTCAGCCACAGGAACATCTCTTCTCCCTCTGCACTGGTGTTACAGACTCCTCATACCAGCCACCACCGGAGGTGATTCTGTCTCTTGTACTGGAATGTATTTGCATGAATAAATACATATAATTTAAGGCAGCACTTTGAGCCTGTCTCCTACATCTGACCTCATCTCTGAGGGTTTGCTCTTACATTGCATTTGCCCTCCTAACAGCCTGCCCCGAGAAATTTTTTCTAAGGAACTAAAAATCTGTTCAAACTGGACTTTCTCTACAAAAAGCTGGAGTTTCAATCAATTGACATGTTCTGATGAAAGAACATTTTGGCAGAAGATCCCTGCTTTTAAGCTTTATCCATCCACAGGCCAGTCAGTTCAGCACTTCTCTCTTCCATAGCTCTTTCCTCCTGGGGAGGGTTTGCTGTCCATGCATCCTAGACAAAGCTATGATTATCTGATACCCCTGCAGCATACATCAGCACCCGCACTGGCTGCTGCATGTTACCTGGCTGCTGGGTTCATTATCTTCTTAGTCCTCAAACCAAAACACATTTGAAAACTGATGAAGAGTCATACGTAGCTAACGTGGCCAGGACCCGGAGAGGACTGGATGCCTGAACCTTCGTGCCCCTTCTATAACATCTCATGTTAGTACTCTGTAGACTGCAACAACTCAATCAGGGCATGTGATACAAGGCTTACGCTGACTTTGTGCCAGCTTTATCTTGATGGAAGGAGGACAGAAAACGAGCCACATGAGCATGAAGGTGGAATGGCACAGGAAGCGTGACATTACAGAGAGAATGCCTGAAACTCTGTGAACCCTGCAGCAGCAGAGTGAGCTTAAGCTAGATCAGTGTGCCACGTCAGATGGCCACAGCTTGCTTTGGTCCTCTAGGGGAGAGCCCTTAACACCAAATGAAGTGTATCACAGGACTGGAGCCTTCTTTGCCAAAGAGGAAATCCCCAGTAACTAACGAAGGCATCACCATTCCAGCCCAAGCAGGCTTGTGATCCTGAAGGAAATCCACAGCTCAGATGGGGGACATTTTCCTTTTGCCTTACATTTCCTTGAAGAACACTGCAGCCTGGTGCTGAAGGCCACCTTCGGTGTGTGGAGAGATGCAGGGACACCCTGTGGTGGCAAAAAGAAGGTGATCAGAATTCCAACTAATTTTACTTGACACAGAACTGGATCAGAAAAGCTGCATCCTGGAGACAGAGAAATCTTTCCCAAGTTGCTAATTGTACCATATCCCCTCTCCTGGCCTCCCTTCCTGTCTGGCATCCTTTGCCCCACGTTTGCCTGGCAGTCCCTGCGACAAAGTTTACCTCTTATTCTGCTCTTTACCACAGGGTCTATCCACTGGCTCAGGGCTGCTGTGTGCTGCTGCAATTGGAGGCATGGCCATGAAGATGCTCCACTTCTGGAAGTTTCCTATGTCCTACCAGACCTGGGTAGGGAAAATTGTCTGTCTCATTTGTACCTTGCTTTTCTTTACCCCAGCTGTAATTCATAGTTTGTCCTGAAATCATATTTATAAATATGGCAACAGCTACAGAGGCACCAATATGCTGCTCAAGTCGTCCAGGAATGAAAGCAGTCAATAGCAAGCATCACCGCAAATCAGTTTTGACATCTGAAGTCTTGCAGATAATGGACCTTGCTTTTAAGAGACAACACACAGAGGTAACACTGAGTTCCCGAAGTTGTCCACTGTTGTGATCTTTGGTTGTTTCGTCTGAAGGAAACTTCCTGTTTTAAAGAGCCACTGAACTACTGGTTGAAGAACCTGACGTAAAAAAAAAAATAAGTTTCAGAGCCAGCTAACGTTATTACAGGTTACTTCAGCTAACAAAGACAAAACCTGCTGCTGCTCTTGCTAAATATGAAAGCTGGGGGCAATTAATCAGCATATTGAGAGCAACAGTAGTCAAGTTTCACAAGCTTTAAGCTGGGAAGAAAAGAAAGACAAAGAAATCAATCTTTAAAATTCTGGGTGTTCACATCTTCCCATATACCAACACATTAAAACAAAGTATAGGAGGAATTCCACCTACATCACTAGAATCGCATTGGATACACAGCCAAATAATTGCATCTTTAAAGGTGTGAAATTAAGTACTATATGATATATTATTATTATTATTGACTAAAAGACTTTAGAAAAGACCCCTTCTGCGTATCTTCTATTCTTTGTCACCAATTTCCATGTACTTACATCCACACTTTCAGAGCTACATTTTCTTCTCTTGATCTTTTAGACAAGAGGAACTTGTACTGAAAGAATTCCGCGGTGAGAAGCCTTTGAAGCTCCCTTCTTAGAGGTAAGGTAGATTCCTGCCTCCCCAGTTGCAGCTTTTTATTGGCCCAGGTTTGCTCTGTTCTGCAAGGCTTCACCTCAGCACCACTGTACGCTTAATAGAGGTCTTGAACTTGCAGATTGTTTTGATACAAATTAAAAATTGAATTATTTTAATTATGAGAGAGGTCATTTTATTTCATTCACAACTTCTATTCATTCATCAACAGCATGGAAATTCTTTACTGATGTTTTCCTTGTGCAGGTCAATGAACTGTTTTTAGTTTATTTTGTGAAAATACTTTCTGCCAGTTTTGTAGGAGAAACAAACAGGTCCAACTTATCTAGGTGCTGCTAAAAGCTGGAGGTCTCCTTACCAAGCCTGATAACAAGATGTGTTGCTTTTTGCTCATTCTAGGAATTTATATTTTTCTTGTTAATATGTCAACATACATTCTTGGTAAATAACCACAACAATGAAAAACAGTTTTAGGGTCTGATCTTGTAAAGCACTGGCATGTTAAGACCCTATTTTCTGCGTTTATCCTACTGTAAAACCTAGTTATGGAGAATTGTACTTCAAAGCCTGGTTTCAGTGAGTAGCTGGGAGCAAGGGATGAAAGACATAAAGGATAAAATCAGAAAAGTGTATAGTTCCAAATGATTGTCTTTTTTTTTTTTCTTTTTGATCCTAAGTTTGTGTGCCTTGTTTTACAAGAAGATTCACGGAAAATATTTTGAACAACAGGTAGAAACAGAGAAGCGCTTCCAGTCATTAGGAGGGGGCGGATGCTGCCCTCCAAGCCAAGCAACCAAAAGTTAATGCAATTACAAAGTATCAAATGTAGAGCAGAGAGACTAATTTGATCAGTGAGGCTAAAGGGATAATTCTTGGAGACAAAGCAATGCAATGCGGAAATGCAGACTAATCAACTGCTTCATCAAAAGAAAGAGGAAACAATTTCCCAGCCTTAACTAAAATCCCCAGTTGGTTCTTCATCTTTCCAGGGTTCTGGTTTTTGCATTGCAGTGTTTGTTCCATCTCACAACATTTGTTTGTCTGCTTCTGTTCTCTGCGCAAAACTGTTCTGTTGGCTCCTGGTGCCTTTATCAAATGAGCCTCCTCCTCCTCCCTTGCTTTTCACCAATGAGCCTAATCATGAAAGAGAGCACGCAGGGGGAAGTATTTATTGCATTTAACGTCCAAGCCTACTTTCCATAATCATGTGAAATAGTGGTTGAGTAAGAATATCTAGAGTTGCCTCGTGTCTGCAGGATTTTTCAAAGCACATACTTGTTCCATCTGATGGAAAGCGCCTGCTTGCTGGGCTCTGCTAAGCCTTCTGCATAACCAGGACCCTCACAGGTTGGTAGAGAAGCAGATCCAGAGTTTGCCAGGTGCAGCATAGTAAGGGAGAGACTGTTCCAAACAACTATTCAGGCTTCTGCTTTCATCTAAGCAGGTGCTGTTGTCACAACAGATAAAATGAGCTGGCAGAAAGGAAAGAAGGAACTTACAGAAGAAAGCACAGGAGATGGGAAACACAACCGAAAAAAGCGGGAGCGACTATTTAAGAAAAGATTTTCTGGACTGAGTCTCTTCTCTGGATCTCCTAAGAATAAACTGTAAGTACATCACAGGTTATATTTTGTATACTTGTTTAAGCAAGAAATTTATTTATAAACATTTCAAGAGCACCTCTCCAAGAGCCAGAAATACCTTTGCAAGCTCTGCTGTATTAACTGTCTCACAAACAAGGAAACTGTTACAGGCTAATTAAACAACCTGATCTAAACAGCAGGGAGTCCCTGGCAGAGGGAGGTATGATTTCAAGGTCTCCAAATCCCATGTATCTGCATGTTTTTCTTTTAATCGTTTCTTACGATTCCTCTCATCCATCAAGAAAAATTTGGAGAGGCAGCATTCCATTTCTCCACACACACCATAGTGCTGCCAGTTGGGGTAACCCAGGGCCCCATTTCTAGAATTTGCATTTCTAGAACGGTGCACTTTGTTGCACCAATTATCTCTAGCTCCAGGGTGCCACAGACAGTGGCAATGTAGCAGCACCCAAAAATCACTGTTCATCAAAGTTAGTGCTACCAAGTCCTACTGCATATCCTCCCTGCAGTAGTGCCTTTATGCTTGCTGATTTTCAGAGAAGGGGGGCAGGGGAAAAAAAAAATGAAAAACTGCTTCTTTTATCACCAGAGTGAGCAAGAAGTTGAAAATGACCTTGAGCTTACTGCTTTCTGCATGTTGGCTTTACAGAAGCTTCATCATTCTCATGGGATTTGAAATTCTCTCCTTGAGTACTTGTGTTTGATGTTACTTTTCCTTAATGTGAGGTAAATGTAGTGTATGCATCATGCTAAAATCCTAAAAAGTGACTTTCCTCATCCGTTACAAAAGCTGTTTTCTATGCAGATCTCCTAAAAAGAGTCTGTCTTTGATAATTATCATGAAATTACCATCTTAGCAGGAAGCGCATGCAAGTCGCAGCGATTACTCAGCTAACTACATTAAGTTTGATAGTCACAGCCCCTGGTTGCAAGCTTGACATAAGATCAAAATACGCTAGCCAGAAATGATTCCGAGTGCCAGAGTCTTCTCCAGATTGGTCCAGTTGCCAAGGACCAATACAAAGGGCTTTGCTTTGGAATTTATCTTGCTGCACTCATGGGGAACTGGACTGGAAACAGTCGAAGAAAATCCAAGAAGTTAGTGAATTGCAGTTGTGAATTTTCTTTGTTGTCCACAATTTTACTGAAGAGTGCATTCAGGAGGCAGACAGCTACACCTAAAGCAGTAAAACTGTGCTACCCAGGCCAGATGATAATCTGAAAGTGACAAATACAGATTTTCCCAAGTTTTATCTAAAAAAGCAAGAACATAATATCCTTCTCCCATGGGACTCTAACGAGTCTTCAGATTTTACTGGATGCGTTTTGACAGACACATTGCATGGCAATGTTTTCAAAGATTCTGGCCATCAGAGTCTACAGCACTTTCACAATGCTGTAGCCCAATCAGAAGATGTCTTCAGTTCAGCACTGGTTTGTGAACTCATGTAGGTGAATATAAACCATGACTCTAACTTGCATCAGTGCTATTTCATATAAAACGTATTATATCAAGACTACTTTTCTTCCAGCCCTTCAACCTCTATTCACAGCCAGTATAAAATAGGGCTTGTCTACTAGCCAGCATAATTATTTCTGCAAGAAAGTGGAAACAGAACCTTTGTGTTAGTTTAGATGAAGTCTGTTAGATCAGAAGCCTGTAATTTAGGTGAATGTAGCTGTAAGAAAATCATCTTCATGCATGAGGCTTATGTCATGATTACTCACAGAAAAAGTGAATATTGAAGAACTGAGGAGCCCATCTAGCTAGCTGACTTCTAATTTTTAATTATTTTTTATTTTACATTTTTGTGTAAATAGTGATGGACAATCTCTGTAAACATTCTACGTTTCAAAACAAATGGCTTGCCACTGCCATCACAACACCAGAGCCAGACTTCTCCTTTTTCTGTCCATTCCTGTTTTGTGCAGGAGATCATACATTGCACCTGCCCGTAGAGTGTCACAGAACCTGAGGAAGGATTCAGAAATCAACACTGATTGCTTCTGCTGATCTCATTCATCTCGGGAACGTATAGGTTAAACTTGTCGCCTTTCTTTCTTCTGACTGTTCTAGCCCCCAGGCAAGGAGTCCGATTTTTGAAGACAAGAGGAGGTGTTTACACAGGAAAGGTTCCAAAAAGCTGAAGTCAGCACGGGAGGAAGTGTGTTCTTTAAGGCAACCACATTCTGGGAAAATGTGTCCGAAATGTGAGATCCTTGTCTGCCGAAAGTGCGAGACGCTGCATTCAGAAAGCAGCTTCATTGCCCACAGCCTGCTTGATCACTACGACAGGGGAGGACGTGGCAGCTCCACTGCATTGATAGCAAGAAGGCAGAAAGAACACAGAGGTGATTAAAGAATTGGTGTGGGTGCCTTGTTGACACCTGCCTACATACAAAATGCTGCAGCTTGGATCCATTCAGGTCTGTGCAATCTGTACGCAGCATCAGCAACTGCAGCTGCACTGTTGTTCATACTTATTATATGTAGCAGACACATGCACTCATTTAACAAGTGTAAACTCTGCAAGCAAAGATTTTTAGGTAGGAACTATCGGTGTCCCAGCTACTAAGAACAGAGAGTGATTTCAGGCAGTTTCAGTTTTCCTTTTCCTCTCAAGGAAACAAGATTATCATATTGAGCTGCAAAAGACAAAGCACGTATTAAATGCAGAACCAGCAGGTACATTGCATCTGTTTGTAATGTGTGTTTCAGTGTTGCTTGTGGCCTGGAACATTAAACTTATTTTTAAATTAGATGGCATGGGCGTGTAATTTGATGGGGGGAAAGAGAGCTTCTAAAGGCTATTCTGGCCACAAAAATTGCATTCCAATTCCCTTCTAGAATGTCTCAACTTTTACAAACATTTAATGCCCAACTTAGGACCCAGTACCTCTCCTTAAGAGAAAAGTAATAACAGTAACCCACAAGAAAGTATTGAAGCCTGTGTAGCGTACCACTGATTAAAACAATATTCAAAGCTTAAGCTCATGAGTGGAACCCACACCTTGAGCTGCCCATCTCCATTCCCTTCACAGAGGCTGGGAGGACTTGCCCAGCGATGAGCCACTATACGATGCGGGGTGCTGGGGGGCATTAAGGCCCAGCCATACACAGGACAGCTTGTCTCACAGGAATTCAGAAGTTCAGGTTAAGTGCACAAGTAGCCTCTGGAGCAGATTACCCCTGGTCCTAGCAGCATGCATCTTCTCCTCCCACGGCAACTGCCAACACTCTATAAGCAAGATGAATTCCTTGCTATTTGGTAGGGAACAGATGAAACAGACTGTCTCAGAAAGCCATAAATATTAAGGGCTCTTTTATTCAGCCAAGCAAAAAGAACAGGTCCAAACATTCCACCCCATGTTTATTCACTCCTCTTCCTAAGTTTGCAAGTCACTAGTCCATAGGGGAGAGGAGAGTCTCTCTTTCCCCGTCTTCCCCATCTCCCCTTTGGGATCTGCTCCATTTTGGTTTCAGTGAATGTTGGATACAGGGACTGGAATCCACCTTTCTTCTTTCCCCAGGCAGTACTGTGACTATGCTGCCATCCATTCTAATGTTGCTCGCCACCCATCCCCCCGTCCCACGGAAAACAGCTGCTACAGGAGAAATCCATAGCCACGTAAACATCCTTTCTGCACTCCTGAGCAACAGCGCTCAGTTAGTGATATGCTAGTTGAGGACTCAACACTCCTTATGCAGAGGAGGTAAAGAAACAATTTCAGGAACTAGAATGAGCTGCTTTGGCTGTGTTGAACAAGTGGCCACATGAGAATGTGCACCCAGAGACTGTTCACCGGGCAAAGCTCAGGAGGGAAGTTAAGTAGGAGAAAAGCTTAGGCAGAATTCACAAACAAGAATGAACCACTTTCAGACTCCTCACCTCTGCTCAGATTTCAGTGGTTCTGGGCACTCCCAGGAAAAGAGATGTAGGCTTCCAAGACAAAAACTGAGATCTTATAAACATCCTTGCACTACAAAGGGTTGAAATCCCTCAGAAACCATGTTTCCATGGTGCCCCGATTGTGCTTCCGCTCATTTGCTTCATAAAAGCCAGACCATGCCTGGCATATCAGAATTAACCCTTTATGTTTCTCTGTGATGGCTATTCTTAAAATTCTTGAAGTGTGATCCTTCACAGATTTTCCAAGAATAAGCCATGCATTTACTTAATGATTGTATATTCGTCCTCATCCCACTTCACCAAGCAAACTCAGGGAAAATTTCAACATAATCACTAGAGGAAAAGCAAAGTGACAGGCTGAAAGGATGGAAGACTGACTCATCACAACAGCATCCTTTTAAATCAAATAGTCCAATACAGTAAAACCTGTTAAAACAGGTGATATAGTTGAGCTTTCAGAAAGATGTTCTGGAAATGATGCAACAGATGAAGTTACACCAGCATCTGCCTGGAAACGTCGTCCCTCGTGGTTTACCATAGGACAGGGACAGTGAATTCCTCATGCAGGCTAATCTGCCTAAAAGGCACCCAAAAAGGCACCCACATAATAGCAGCATGCAAACCCACCTCATTATAGGAAAAGTTTTCTCATCTTCTTACTTTACCAATAGTTAAAGCTATTTTGCCACAGTATTTGAGGAACAGCTGCTGATATGGGCAGGGTAAATGGTGGAAGCACATACCCTCTTCTTCATCAGTCACAAAGTCACGCTCAGAAGGAACAACTACAAGATTCTTATTATGCATCGAGGTAGCACAACCAGCATGGTACTCAAATTTTCTCTGTAGCATTAGCTGTTAAAATTACTGCTCTTTTCCTGGGCCAGCTACTAAAACCTGCTTCAAAGATCTGCATATTCCTGAGACCACATTTATTCCTTCTGCTCACTCAGGTTTAGATTAAAAAGTCCCCAGTGTCCTCATGGGAATGTTAGAAAATCCAGCTGTGCTGACTCCCCAGTCCTTGAGCTAGCTGAGAATTAGCTGTGCTCCCTAACAAGTGATCCATGCAGGCAACAGGCTCTGCACGCCGCTCCCACAGCAGCTGTTGGAGGAAGCTGACACATCCATGGGAGCTACACAATTTTCTGGGGAAAGGCAAAGCTGGTTCTCTGAACTGAGCCACCAAAATATGAAAGATCAGCAGTTCTTATGTCTATTTAAATCCCTTGAGATTTTTATCTACTTTGATCTGACTACAACTGATTTGTAAAGATATTCCAGTGACAGAAATGATTTCACTGCTAACCTTGCACCCCGGCCATCTCCACCACAAGCCAGTGGCAGACAAACGTGCCACAAGCGAAACAGTTTTGCACCAGAAATAGAGTAGTTAGCGTTTTACTGTGGCCAGCAATAAAATAACAAACAAATAATAAATGAAATAAATAAAAACACCACTACCTTGAAATTAGTCTGGCTCCTATCTAGTGAGCCAGCTCAGCACAGAACACATTTGTCTACCAATAATGCAAAGCCATATGTAAAGGGTGAGCTCCAGCAGCAACGCGGCACTGCACAGCAGCACTTAGGGAAGCGGGCTTTCCATCGAGCCAGCTCTGCTCCCTTCTCTCTCAGCAGCAGCATAACAGAAAAAACAGTTTTTAAAGACTTTTAAATGTGTTTTAAAAACTTGCCAAAAGATGCAATGCATTTTGTGAGCACAGGATTCAGTTTTAGATTTTAAAGCCAGCTGAGACGCATAATCCTATCGATACAATATATTTTGAAAGAATAGTCATAGAAATACTGACTACATGCTTAAAAGCTTTAGGCTTGAAGTCGTTCCTAAGAAACAAAGCTATGATCTTAGCCTGACATTAACTACTGAGAGCCCGTACCATTTAATTATCTCATTGCAATAGCTTTGGGAAATTAAAGAATATTGGGCTCTATTGTACTGAATATAAGAACAGGCTCCATCACAGGCATTCGCTAGAACGTGAATGATTTAACCATCAGCACAGCACTGTCACCCAAACTGATACAAGCACAAAAGAGAAAGGAAGCAACTTCTCTGGTCAGGGACAAATCCATGGGAGCTCTTTCCTTGGAGAGCAAATACGGGATGAGCAGGAACGTAGAAGCAGCATTTGTCACTGTTTGTCACAAATCAAATAACACAAGATAAAGAAAGAATGCTCACCAATTAATCATGCAATCTAAATACAAACGGAACAAACATAAGCAGCGTGCACACAGCACACACCCCGTTTCAGCTGGTTTTAATAGCAGCGTGCAGGCATCTTTTCCCCTGCCAGGAACAACGAAGGATGTGAGAAGCAGGGTTTGCCTAAAAACAGTCATTTTCCCAGTGGAAATGTGTGGATGAACTGGCCCCCTGTATCTCAGGTTCTGGGAGAAGTTCTGTCCCCCAAACAGCAAGAGGTACCAGAGGTGTCTGAGCACTCCATCTCACAGACAACTATAACACCCAGGAATCCCTACTTATACAGATTCACATGCTGTGAATTAGCTGAGGATGAACTGACTTCTTTCACAGCTGTCAGCTCCAGAGTAGCTTCTTTCTAACACTTCTGTCTGCTTCTACGATAATAAGAAAGCATTTGTTACTTTTACAATATTCTAGAAGCAAAGGTCTTAGACAGATCAGCCCCAACAGTGAGGGCAAGAGAAGAAAACCAGCACATAAAATGTTATCCTGGCTCCAGATAGGTTCTTCACCTTTAAAAGACACAAAAAACACCACAAAACAAAACCAAAAAAAACCAAACCAAACCAAACCCCTCTCTCAACAAAGTAAAACCACCTTTAATTAAATTCCTACATAAAACATTTCCATGTAAAACAACCATTTAGCCAAAAAGTAAATATACGTTTTAATTCTCTTTCAAACGTCAACAAGAACTGAGAGCTGCCAGTGTTCTTTGGAGAACAAGCAGTAGTTGAAGTCTGCCCTGCTGCTGTTCAGAAACAGCAGGTTACATCTTTTACCCAGCAGTTCCTATTGCACGTAACACATTTGCTCTCCATTTAAGCACCTAAAAGCCCGGTACCTCACTAAATAAATTAAAACAAATCCAGTTTCTTCAGCAATCATCCTCAACACAGATATCTTGGTGAAGCGACATTACTGCAAGCTTTTAATAAATACAGGAAGAAAAGATTAATGACTTCTCATCGGTGTTGCACGGAATGATCTTTTCACACGAAGACTTGCTTTCCCAAACATCTTTTTTTTTTCGATATTTATGGTCTAAAAATTACTGTGTGTGACGTGTGGAAAATTTTCCATACATGTTTTTAAGTCTACATTTGAATGGCACAACTAATCTGAGATAAGAGTTCCAGTGACAGGCTGTAAGGAGCTTCCTGTTGAACCTGGAAGAAATGCGTCTCCTAAGGAGCAGGAGACAAAGGCCCAGAGGCACAAAGGGAGACTGTTATCAAGGGGGGATTTTCAGACATATTTGGAATTGGCTTTTCCTCTTCCTGAAGGACTTCTCTGTGTGCACTACGTCAGGACAACACAACCCTGCAGCCACGAATATCTGCATGCTGCATCATTTCAGAGGTCCCTCCCTCTCTAACCCCCTCACAAACACCTGGCTACTCCTCTTTTGGCAGCAGTAAAGACATGGAGCAGCTCCCTGCAGTACGACACTGTGGTTGCTATTTACAGTAGAATTAATGCATCCGTGCCAGTATGGCAGAATTCATATGAAAAATATACACATGGTCATTTTTAGCTAGATTAGAATATCAACAAAAATTTCCTCTTCAAGTCCCAATTTTAAAACAAAAAACAGTTCTGTCAGAGGCCTTCAAACCTCCTGAGCGTGTTAGAGTACATTACCCTAACGTAGAAAACAAATATTTACACCTCCATAAAGTACCAAAGAATATTTCAAAATGCCTAGTAGCTCTCAGCGTGCAAAGTCAGCAGGAACTGATTATCCAGGTCGTTCACGACTTGCAGAGACAGTCTTGGGATCGAGCGTTCAGAAGCAGAGTGCACAACAATCAGGAATCGTTTCAGCCCGTTTCTTTCTGTTGTTGTCTCATTTTCTTTCTTATTTAAAATGAGTTTTACTGGTCCATACTACAGATCCCATTTAAAAACACTTATCAAGGTAACATTCAGCTTAGTGCAAATCCAGATCTCTCCTAGGACCTGTAATCTTTGCGAACAGTGTGAGCCATCCAGTTCACTTTAGTAGTCCAACTTTCCCGGAGTGCTTCATCAAATTTTTGCTTAAATTGTTTTAGTGCTTCCTCCTCACTCTTCCCTAAAGCGAGAGAATCCTGAGACAGCAGAAAACAAAACCAAAGCAAACCATGTAAGTGTTACTGTGAATTTTAAAAACCTCAGACAAGTCTTCCTTTACCTCTTACCACAAACCATGTTCTGCTTTTTCCTGTTTTGACAATTTTTCACCTGCTATTCATTTAGCAAAACATCCGTGATATTTTCTGGGTTTAAAAGTAAAACTAAAAGCAGAACTAAGGAAATAATTTGTAGCTTTACAGGTCTATGCTTGTGTATTGAGCGGGGAGGCAAAACACCCCTAACTGACTGCGGGTAGGATACAGGGATACCACACTCAAAGAATGGTTGAGAGGGACAACTGCTCCCCGTTTCCTTTCACCCCCTGGAAGGAATATGTACCCTGTTCTACACAGATGACAAAGAATGCTTTGAGAACTACACGGAAATCTTGAGAGAAATTGAAATACATTAAAATTTATTCATCTTAGAATTCAAAGTCACATGCTAGAAAAATGCTAAGTTCCTGCTGAGCTGTAAAGGTTACGTTTACCTTGAGATACTGGATGTCCTTGACAGAGGTTAGCTCTGGAAGCCCTGCAGTTAACATCAGTGCAAAGAGGGTAATAAATAGGTTTCCATGTTTTCGCAGAATCAAGTATGCTTCTTCACAATACTGGCGGAACCTGGGTAGGCAACCAGAAAACACATGCAACAAAGGAGACACATGAGAACCCGCACAGCGGGCAAATACGTTGTTACTTCAGAAAATTGTTATCTGAATTGAAACAAATATCCCAGAAACACAGTAACAGGAAGACAACCAGATAATAAGACAACCAAATACTGCAGAGCTGCCTACAGAACCTCCACTGCATTTCCACAAAGCACCTCATACCTCTCTAACAAGTCCTTAAAACGTTGTTAGAAAAGACCAAAAGCTTTAAAATGAGCACAGTTCCTCAGAAAGAGCGAAAAAAAAAAGCCAAAGGGTGATGTCAGTGCCCAATCTCTGTGCTAATTTGTGAGGTTAAATGCCATGATGATGATACACAGCGGACCTGTGGTTGAAAAACAAAGGCTCTGGAGCGGTCCCTGCCAATCCAGCCTGTCCCTTTGAAATAATTCCTTCCTGCTCCTATGGTCAAAATTGAGCTGGCTGCTGAATCTGGCATCAAGGCCTCTCACACAGACACTTGAGAACTTGCTCGGTATCCCCAGATGTGTCACTGCACGCTGTCCAATCTGTAAATTTTCACTGGAAAGATCCCTTCAGACTAAGAAGTTACACTTGAAAGAAAAGTAAATTATTTTCTGAGGCATTTTTCAAGTGAAATCCCACTGCCATGTAAAGTATTCCATATCTTACAGCTCTTGCAACAGCACAGTTACCTAACAGCCTTTACTTCATGCTTTTAAAAACAGAGCTACAGGTTCATCTGCTTACTCTCTGAGAGAGAAATGTCAGCTATTTTTCATTTCTTCTAAAAAAAAAATGTACACCTTTGTCTTCCAGAAGTAGCCATAGAACTTGTCAAGCCACACCTAAACGCCCGATTCTACATCCCTGCCAATAAATTGTTCCTGTGAAAAAGCCAAGCGAGAGCACAGCACCCAGAAGGACCACCCTGCCAATCAGTGGGAACCATACAAAAAGGAAACAGAAAACCCTTCCTCAACAAGCAGGATCTAAGAGGGTCGTTTTCCCTTGCCACATGCCTTTGTCTTCCACTGCAGCTCTCTACTCCAAAATGGGAAGGGGCATCAAAAGCACTGGATTGTGAGCAAGACTGTATGTATGTGGCTAAGCATCCAAACAAGGCCAGGATTAATTAGCACACTGAATGTGCTAATTCTGATGGACAGAAAAGGCAGAAGGGAGCCTACTCTAAGAGTAGTGCTTCATCTTGTCTGTGGAGTCCCCCCCCCCAGTGCCCTCTGCTGCTGAAGGTTTAAGAGAAAACAAAACCAACAAAGCAACCACAGGAGAAGCTGCCGCCTCCTGCATCACCTGCAGGAGGAGATGTAAGGAACTGCACCTTTCCCCTGCAGCACTGTGGTTTCACAAAGTAATCTGTGTGCATATTCTAGCTCAAGTAAAGAAGCAGGCTGTAACATAAATACATTAGCATAGCTCCACACATGGAAATGTCAGCAAACCAAACGCAGACAGGATCCTGCTGTGTTGTAATTTATCACCAGAGATCATCTCAGTTACAAAATGAGGTTGAAATAACACTCACCGACCAAATTTTTCAGTGTTCCCTGTTTTTCCTTGTTGAATAACGTGGATGAAATCATAGGTAAGTATGAAAGGTACCCTTTCCCTTTTAATTCCAAACTTGGACTTGAAGTTTCCAAGAATATGCCCAAAGTCTATATGAAAGAGCTAGGAAAAAAGAGAAAAGAAATGAAAATTAATTTCTCCAAGGATATACATACCTCTACAGGATGTTGGTATCAAGAACAGTTAACTCATGATGCAATTCCTCGTAGCATTTTGCCTGGACCCTTTTGGAGTACTTGGTTTTACAATGCTTTAAGGTTTATTTAAAAAGCCAGTGACAAAATCCACGCTTTTGTGGGCAACCACTGCTACAAACTGATGTGGAAACAACTAGCTCTAGCTTGTTTTCAGACTTCTGATGTATCCCAGCAGGCATCCTATTGGCAATACCAGGAAGATGAAATCCACGACGTACAAAAGATGGAAGCTTTCCAAGTAGTTCACGTACAGAGATGCTGTAGTTATTCTACACACAGAAAACATTTTTACCTGACCGTTTTTCCTGACCATGATGTTGTCGCTGTGTCTGTCCCCAATCCCCAACACGTAAGTAGCTACACAGTAGCCAGCACAAGACAGAGTGAATTCTTCAATGGCCCGATCCAAGTCATCTCTAGAAATACAAAGACATAATATCAGTGCATTCTACTGACAATTTGTGTCATAATCTAGTATCAAAAAGGATTTTTGCTTGTTTAAAGAAAAAGCCTATTAGAATACTGTAAAATTAGACTTAACTGAGAGAAAATACTGTAAAAACTAGCTATGGAGAATGGGAGAAATCCAAACACTGTCAAAGGGAATGGGATCAAGGGTTCAAACCCACGTAGTTTTCCTGATTTTTTTCTGTTTGTTTGACCTAATCTGGTATAAATTCTTCAACAATGTGAAATTATAAGGCTGCAAATGTCAGGATTTCAGCTGGACCGTTGTTTGAATTCCAAAGGCAATCTGAATCAGAATCTGAGACACTAAAAAAAGCAACAGACACACACTCCTCAACACCAAGGCAAACACTTACAGGAATCTGGTAGCTTACACTAGAGATGAGAAAACAAGCGTAGAAATTACCCTAAATTGTATTCCTTCAGCCAGTTTAAGAGAGCATCTTTGTTGAAGGCAGCAGCAGCAGCAACATTGCTACTATTTAACTGAATGTCAGCAATGGTTTCTGAACTAGAAACAGCCTCAATAAGGCCAGAGTGATCTCCAGTTGCTAGACAGCCATATGGCAATATCCTGAAACAAAACAAAGACTGATGTTAAAACCAAAAATAGCAAGAGCGCTTCTTTACTATGTGAATATTTCCAGAGGGCTGAATATTCATGCAACTTGAACATTCAACCCTTTGAAGTTTGTATACAGATTTGGCTTGCAAAATTAAAATACCAGCAATTCATTTAAAACATTCGTTTTTCCTGTTTCATGTATGCAGCACAGAAGAAGAAATTACCAGCAGCCCTTATTTTTCCATCAGAGAACACAGTTACTTGTAATTTTATAGGAGAACCTATAGAGGGAGCCCTCTATTTGCATTTGTTCATTTCCTGGCTAAATGCACAACAACAGAGTTGCATTTATTCTACGCTGTAGGTTACCTGGGTAAATAGAAACCAGGGTCTTACTATTTTCCCTATTCTTCCTATTTCAACTTGAAATGCTAGAAAAACTCTTTTCAAACATGCATATAAAATAAAATTTTCCATCTCATTAATTTTAGGCCTAGAAAAATATTGAAAAACAGGCGTGTGTCTTTGAATCCGCCCAACACAAGAATATTCCTGTGCGTTTACACACTGCAAAAACATCCACAACAACAGCATTGCATTGCCATAGGACACAGGCAAACATCTGAATCAAGCGGAGACACATCTAACAGGCAAGTGCCTTTTTCCAAAGCATGTCTCTAACCTCTGGGCAGGAAACCCACCACAGCTGCTTTCTCCAAGGCACTGCATCACAAACAGAGGTGTCTGCTGCCACTGCAGCCATTTCAGTGTTCTCTCAGTTCTGGCCATGGGTCCTTGTACAAGAAACAGATACCCACAGAAATCTAACTGCAGCGCTCAATTGCTGAGTGAGTAGCTTACAAAGCTGTATAAGAATTTGCAGGACGTAACATTTGCGTGTGCATATAGATAGAAAGAGAAAGCTCTGCTGGTGGATGTGTCGTCATTTGTGTCTATAGAGAACACAGACACTACGCCTGATCGCTGCAAAGCAGGGCCACATCTCTTGACTGAGACAGCCTGCTATCCAAAGCCACAGAAGAAAAACGGATGAAATTCCAGACAAAATTCATTGGAACTTTTTGGCATCACAGCTATCAGATAACAGCGGTTTCTCTACTACGGCGATAACAGAGCTGAAGGGGTGTAAGCACTAAGAGCCAAAGAGCTGGGGATTCTTTTTTACTGGCAGCAAAGTGAACAGAAGACGAGATTCGATGAGGTATTCAGAGAACATCCAACTTCAAACCAAAAGACGTGCAGATTTGAAACCTTCTTCCATGACTATTCTGACACATTTCCCAAATCAGAAGCCCCAGCTCTCTCGGTTCTCCCGGAGAACAGACGGGTATCAGTGATCCAAGGAAGCGCTGCCCATCCTTACCACGAGATGACAAACGTCAGCCAAGCATTGCCAGGTTAAAGTGCACGCTGGCCCTCTTCCACGGCATTTCAACCCACCCTGCTTGCAGCCGAACTGGGCACACGTCCAACAACTTCCCCTTCACAAGCGAGCAATGATGAAAGCCCTCAGCCCCCTGAGGACTGTGTGCTTACAACTGGAGGAAAAAACATCCTTGTCAGAGAGACACTTTGACAGGAGTCAAGTTAGGGACAAATCCTCTGGGCCCTTTCCATCTCATCCTGGTCTTTCTGACTTCAGCATCTGTCAGCAGGATCTGTGCCCTGCTTTAACGCCCGTACAGACCACAGGCAGATCAATACCGCAGCTCTGGGCAGCACAGATAATTTTTTTTCTTCGTTTCATTTTTCCTCAAACATAATAAACGGAGGGGAAGCACTGTTACTACTGCTCTTTAAATAAAGAATCTTATTCCTTCGAAACACAGCCCCAGTTCTGGTACTGGATGAACACATTCTGCTACCTCAGGTCCAATAATTTCAATTCAATGACATGCTTTAAACTTGTAAAAAATAAGTTTCTCAATGGCTTTGGGAACTCTGGTTTCATTCATACAAAGCCACTTAACATGAGACTCCACACACATTAAGGCAGGTGAAAACAAAACTCACAACAGACACGCAGTGAAGTGAAAAAATCAGGGGAACTCCCTCCCTCCGTCCAAATAATAACTCGGTAACTAAATGCTTTTAATTTACCACAGTAAAGATTAAACGACAAAGACTAAACTCCTCAAATTTGGGATTTTCTGCTGTTCTGGTACTTTACTAATTTCTCCCCTAGCACAATTTCAGTGCTGCAATAATGGCCAAGCAGCAGAAACACCTTTGGGTGCCAGCCCGCTCTCAGCAGGGCTGCAGCACTGCAGATCCCATAGCACACGTCATGTGCCCGCCTGCAGTGACATATTTGCAATATTTAAACACTCCTCAAAAATATTTTAAAGTTACATCATCTGCCACGATTATCCTACATGCATGATTTCAGACTCAATTTTTTGAAGCAAAAATCACTGCTGTCGTTGTAACTTTGCAGGGCTCAGCCGGGCTCACTCGGTCCCTGTGCAGCTGCAGCCTCCCCATGGGCGCTGCCCCCATGAATGACGTTGGTCTGTAATTGCCCGTACCTAGAAGCAGCTAGAAACAGCCAGGGAGAAGCTGCAGGAAAAAAACTGAGGAAGGATATTAGCAAGTACTTGCTTATGTCTTAGGCAAACTTTTCAACTGAGTTTTCTGGTAATAATTTGTTTCAGGTAGGGTGGGTGGGTGGGTGGGTGTGTTTGAAGTGCAGGGATTAATTAAAGAATATGTTTTTTTGTTTCTTAATTACTCTAGTGCTTGACTGACTGATGTCTAAGGTGAACTGAACTCTGAGTCAGACTTCTCCAAATAACAGCAGCGTTCATCTCTGCTGCCTGATGGCCGGCTCAGTGCTGAGCAGCAGACTCAGTCTGCACCTGAGGCTGCACGGTGCGCCCAGCACCAGCCCAGGATGAAGGCACTCCTGGAGGACACCGGTGCATCCTGCCGCACACGGACATTTCCCGTTCTGACACAAACCCTGGCCTTGTTCCAATATTTAGTCAGAATGTACACACAGGAACCTGAACAACAGAGCATACCTTGTGTGACAGAGGGCAGTGAGACAAAAATAGTGACAGTTAAAAACAAAAAAAGAAACAAACTTTCTCCTTCACCTCTGCAGATCTCAAAACCCACACACAGTCGGTGCCGCTCCCAGGGCTGAGAAGCCCCACCAGGAGCACTGTGCTCGCTTGACACCCCTAGCAGGAGACGGGGACGGGGTAAGGCTGCATTTTAAATTCCTAATGAGTAACTGATGAGGGGCTGCAGCGCAGTTAGAAGGCAAGTGACGCTATCCCAAACCCCTCCATGGCAGCACGTTGGTTGCCATTCGATCCATGCTCCACGGAAGCAGCACCATCTGCTGTGGCAAGATGTTCGTGATTGGGAGCTACTTCTCACTGAAGATAAGCAAGCAGCAAGTGTTTGTGCACTGACAGTGGTGAAACGAGTTAGAAGCCTTGCTTGTACTTGAATTGAGTTATCAAACATTCTGTAGTGGGAACAAGTTGAGAAGTGCAAAGTCTATTACACATCCACAAAAGGAAAAAGGGAAACTCTAGCTTTAGGGAAAAACTTAAGCCTCAAAGGATGATAAAGAGCAAGAAGAAAAGACTCCACTTACTGGCATTGAGGTACGAGTTGTATTTTTCAGGAATTCAGAAATATTTGACGCTACTTTTTCGCCTGACACAGATGTCTCTTAACCCAAGCAATGAGAAGCAAGCCAACACACAAGTCCTGACTCATGAACAGGGCAACAAAACCTTCTGCTGCTACTGATCCATAGGCTTTGGACTTGCCTCTTCTCAGGAGACACACAGACTGCAAACAGATCAGCGATCACAAAGTCTTATCCTCTTGGCTACATCCTCATCCTCCCGGTGTTTAGGGAGCTGCTGCAGCCAATTCTGCTACCAGCTAGGGCCATTTCAGAGCCTTTCCTTGGCAAATGCCTGGTTAACATCTCTTTGATAGATACAGAACTATAGCCCTGCCTCAATCCCAGAATTTTATTGTATAATAACAACTAAAAAAGGATGAATGGAAGGAAGATGCTCCCACTTACATAAATAAATGGAAGAGGCCAATTACAGAACTTCAATTCTTACTAGGAATTTCCCTTTTCTACACTTTTTTTTTTCCCCCCTTGTGAGAGTTTCAAGATAGATATTTGGACTTCAGAGCCACTTTTTTGGTTTTTCTTTGTTGAGTTTAAAAAAAAAAAATGCATTAGTCAGGAATGACTCCTTATCACTATTCCTGTTTGCTAGGCACAGTGTGTGGCCCTGGCTGGAACCACAAACGAAGCTTCTGGTGGGACAGAAAAATGAAGTATGCCTCCGGTGGGATTCCACAGCTGTCAGAGGCTGTCCTTGCCCCTAAAAGCTGGAACAGGCCCCACACCATCTATTTCTGACACAGATTATCTCAAGTTTCCTCAAATCAGTGTTCAATTTAACGCACACTCAGCAACCTCACAGCAAACACACATCCAGAAATGAGTTCTTATTCACTTCCCCATTTTACCCCACGCTTCATTCCAAGCAATCTTTCCATAATTTGCATGTCTTCCTGATCAGTAAGAAGTGTATAATTTTCCCTACCTGCACAGGCTGATGTTACGTGCCTTGTGGCACTCACACTATTATGCTTGAGCCACAGAATTTGAAAAAGTGAGCCCAAAGGATCCAAATGAAGTATTTCAAATAATATTTTAAAACTTTCACTCTTTGGAATACCCTAGTATTCCTATGAAGGAGTCATGCTTCTCCTAGTAATGACATGAAGGTAAGAACAGTGCTATGCAAGAGACTTTAAGATGCAAAGATATTTCTGGTCTGAAAATTTTTCTCTGACACCCAAATAGCATTTGTTTCTTGCTACAACACTCAGAGAAACTTCAGAATGCATGTTAAGGATGTCCACAGTGCCTGCAAGCAGGAACAGAAGCTTTAGCACAAAATAAGAGTTCAACTATATAAAAACCTCTTCAGAACCAAACGCACCAGCACAATGTGCTGCTTCTCCACCGATTTTTACAATAGCTGTGTTAGAACTACATCACCAAAATGGCATCAAAATGTACAACTGGAAGCATAAATTTTGAGGAAGTTGCAAAATATTGTTCCCTCATTTGCATATTTGTATTAGAACCTAGGAGTTCTAATTCCCACAAATCACTGTGAATCCCCATTTTTGCTTATGCCCCCAAATCAATGACAGTTAACAGACAGTTTGTCACATGAGAAAACAGGCAAACAAAACAAACAACCAGAAATCAACCAGCCAAACAGTAAATAGGCACAGAACGTGGTTGCTGGACCCTTAAGTCAAGAACTGTTTCCTTACCTCATACAACGCTTTTTGCCTGGATGCAAATAGTAAAATAAATAAGAGAACAATGCAATTGATAATGAGCACGACAACTTAGATGTACTGTAAGAGATGCAGTGCACCAGGACAAGTATCCTGCTTGATAGCAAGTAAAAGATAGCAGTGTTTCACTTAGCTTCTTGCATTATTTCTTTTCATGGCTGAAGTATTTTGTAACGTGGGCCACATAGGGAATAAACTGAAGAGAAGCCATCTAGTTAGGGAAGGTAAGTGCCTCCTATAGCCTTTGCAGCTTGGCTATGACAACTGAAACCTCTGGCACTCCTACGGATGTTTAGAAAGAATACAGTAGGGAAGGCACATAAACAGGAAGGCGTTACTGGTAAGAGTGGACTCTCCACCCAGATAAACCAGACCAATAGAATCCTCACCGGAGATCCAGGCCAGCTTCTTTCCAAAGGATGTCCATCAAACGTAAAATCTGGAGGGTCAACATGTCCTGCCGCAGATCTGTAACGGAAGGTTGACACTGCTACCTCAGTTTCTCACTGAGTTGGAGACAAACTATCTAACATTTACAAAGCTTTCAGAAAATGCCATCTAAAAATCCTTATCAATACTAAAGTGTTAAAGAGGGATTAACCCTAACTATATCATCATGATTGGTAACATCTACAATTTGAAAACCAGCCAGAAGATGATGCTGAGTTTGTTTATTGACACCACAGTAAACCTTGTTTAAGTTATGGCAACGCAGAGCAACACAGCTCAAGTGCAAGTGTGAAAATAAAGAAGGAAAAATCTCAAGTGCTCAGCACTGCTTACCATCGCCATTTTTAAAGATGATCCCTACAAGATCTCCTCCAAACATCTTATTGTTGTACACTATCCATAGGGGCTTCATTTTAGAATCCATGTATCTACACTTCTCAACGCTAGGACAAAATGGAACAAAGGTTATAGTCAACTAAAAAATAATCCAGCTGAACAGAACCAAACATTGTTTGAAACGCAGCAGAAAATGCAGAATTCCAGTTTGGAAGTGCTCAAATGCTCCCCCAGCTTCCCTTCTGCCACTGTGCTATGGGTGCTCATCAAGTTGTGGATGTCCCTGTTACACACCGACTGTGTTGGACACCATGACGGGCACACACACATCTAATGTCTGAATTAAGCACCTAAATTTTCAGAGAAAATACACAGTCCTCTTTGTATCTTCCTACCTATTTCTACACTTTGCATTTAAGTGCTGTTAAATTTTTTAACCCACCTTTGGGCTTATTGCCCTAAGCAGAAGCCAGGAACATAATTCACTTTTAGGCTCATATTTAAAAACCATGTAGCTATGGTTATACAGTGACTAAGAGAGTATTAAGTTTCATGGTGGATCACAGAAATCTTCCAACTTAACTGTGACTTAACCTTGGGCAGATTGCCAACAGAGCTCCTTTCTCTCACTATAGAGTTTTCCCCGTGACAGCTGAACAGCACAGCCCAAGGAAGTTCAAGCACAGAGGCGTTGCTGCTAGTGTTTCCAATCAAAATCTACAGTGAAACATTAGTCACTCGTTCTTCACTTACTGGAGCTCTGAAAGCAGAACAGAAGGATTCAGAGGAGACTGGAGGTCAGAAAGTGCTTCTCTGTAAGCATTCTGTTTCAAACACGTGTGCATTGCGTCTTTTCCTTTTGCTTTGCTTTGTTTCATGGCATTCAGCTTAATGAGGCTGTTTAAAGTCTTCATTTTATTGAGGGCTTCCACCTGAAAGATATTTTATCTTCAAAAGTTACTGCTTTGACTTTGCACATAATACAACATGAAATCTCATTTGAGAGCAAAAAAAAAAAAGTTATGTGAAGTATTAAATAATTTTACAACATCTTTCACAATGGAAATAATAATCAGTAATTAAGATGGCATTTCTGAAAAAGAAACTAGAGAGCAGCTTTTTCTCAATTCCTCATGCCCTAGAAGTACCATTTTTGCCAACAAAGACATCGATGGGATGAAATCTCAAACTTAAGTCACTTTTTAAAGCAGGATTTAACATTTCCAAAGCCAACAAGATATCTCAATGTAGGATAGACACATTTCCAAACATTCCCTCTACAAAATTCAATTTTCACCAACGGTTCAACAAAGAAATGGAGTGCTCCACGTTTCTACAGAAAGCAAACATTACTGGAGCTGATGGCTGCAGATCCTTCACTATACACGTTCAGTTCGTTGCACACAGTCTGACATGGCCACACGACTAATTGCAGACTAATTACACATACACAGCTACACGTGCTTCAAACACTCCAGACAGTTCTGCACAAGGTTGCCCAGTAAAGCCCTACTAACGTCAATTAACAAGTTAATTGCTCAAATCAATTAGGGTGTTCCAAATCCTAACTTGACACCTAAGCAATATATTTTAACTTTTACAATATATAAAAGGATGGGTTTAACCCTTTATTTTTCCCCTTTCTCTCTGTTTTAGAAAGTCTTCTACTGGCACAATTTGTAGAAGAACCATTAACAATGTAAATGTACATAGGGGTAACAAACGGAGACAGCCCATACAGCAGCCATAATTTCTGCCCTGCACCACCCCCTAAGCAGCTAGCTGAATGCAAAATAGTTATGATATCAACCAGCTGTAGCTACAGCAGCCCCGGTTAACGTGCTCAGCAATAGGTACATCCTCCAGCAAACAGTGTCCATTCAAACAGCGGTAGAAGTCGATTTCTATACAAGGAAGCTCCAGGCGAACTTGCAAGGTGCTGAGTCAAGACCCACCGCTCCTGCAGACAGACTGAGCCCTGCCAGGCAGGATGCTGGGGAGATTGTGTGCAGTTTGATTACACAGCCGAGGCAGTGGAGACCTGCCGGGTCAGCCATCTGTCAAAACCAAAAGCGCTCTGCCTTTCCACTATTCCTGGAGCTGTACAAACATCAGTGACAAGGGAACAAAATGGAACCTGCGCTGTACAAACAGGAACTTTTTGAAGTATTTCTACTTTGAATTTCTTCCGTGTTTGCACAGTTGGGAATTTTTTTGCCCCTTCTTTGATTGTACTGACATTTGTTTCCTGTGAAGTGCACAAAAACTTTTCTGACCTTAGGTCTATTGCTTCAAGCATTTCACCACCTCATCTTTTTATGATTTTGAGAATACTAACAAGCACTCGTGGCAGAGATGGCCTTTTCAATGTCCTGTGAGCTGCAGCAATGAAGGGCACAACAGCACATTCCTGCTCTGTCTCTTTTAGAACATTTTCAATATTGACAGTATCAAAACTATTAGAAATAACATTAGCCAAACTCTTATTGAGTTGCTTTGTCTGTCCTCATTCTCCCCGATATAGCAAGTACAGTAATTCCAGGAGAGCTATAATTTTCAAAGATTTTTACAGTAGCAACCTACTTGCTAAAACTGCATTAGAGCCTTCAGAACATGATTTGTGAGTCTCCATTCACGATCTGCCATTACACTTATTAAGTGTATTCAAAAAGCAAATCCACATTAAGACTAAGATAATTATTCAGTTTGCTTCAGCATCTTTGTTTGCAGGGAGAACCACAATATATACACTACAACTTCAGTGTTTTTTGCATCACTTTTTAACAAAAGCATAAGCTGTAGGAAGTCATCCTGGACTCATCTGCATGAAGTTCAGATACAGGTGTAATAGTTTCTATTGGGCAAGCTGCTCTGACATAGGGGGAAAAAAAAAAGCCGCAAATTTTAAGTGTACAGAAACCCTTTGGCTAATGATCTGGACACTCTGCTGCCCTACCCAGAACACATGCATACTGCTGAAACCACCCTGCCCTTCTTAGCACACTGTCAAAGCAGCCTCGGAGGCCCCAGGGCACTGGCTGCTTTCTGTGCCAGGGAGGACGGCTCCATCGTTACTCCCATCTCTTTGCCACTTGCATTTCTCCCTCTCACTTAGCTCCCTTGCCCTCGCCTCCTCATCCCCCTTCTTTCCTAAACAGATGGACTTTGTCGAGGTAAACTATACGCCCCATAGGAACAACAGGTAAGTATTTGAGTTACAAGCTAGAGGAAGTCGAGATTCAGAGGAGGAGGGAAGTCTGTACCTGCTTAGCAAGCACCTTCATGTGAGCAACGCTTCCTCGGCAGTAAGCTTCAAGTATCAGACCAAACTGCATCGAAACAGCAGGTATGTGGACCTCTGACCTACAAAGGAGAAAAGCTGCTCATTTATCAAGACAGATTGCACGACTTTACAGATTAGCACTTAAAGGCATTGAAATGGAGGGAAAAAAATTAAAAACAAAACACTTCATAGTCATTTAGATTAAAAAAAAAAAAAAAAAAGCTAGATTTCATAAGCAGTAACAAAGCCCTCATGCTAAACACTGCTAAGGAATGGCCACTTCCAGCACATGCTGCTTGCTCCCGGGTTTGGGACTGCTCTGGATGCAATGATGCTAACAAGTAGCAATTGGATGCTTGTTTTCAGGAACCACTTTGATTAAAGAAAGCAGCATGGATGCAAAATGATACTGAGAGTTAGGGCTGACGCTGAAGTGTGCATTTTCAAATCTGTAAGGAAAAGCCAAAATTTCTCTGAGGGGGAACGCTTTGAAAGAAGCCACTGAACCAATCACAGAGCCAACTATTCCATGTAGGGCTTACTCTTTTTACTTGGAAATATCAGAATAAGTAAGATGTATTTTGAAAACAGAATCAATGTGCAAGTCCGTTCTGCAAGGAAATATCTTTTTCCCCACAGCTGTGAGGTATAAATATTGTACTTTTACTACAAGCACAGTCAAAACAAGCACAACATTCATACATGGACCTAACTTACCGCTTACCTGGAGATGGATTTTCTTCAAACAGTGAATTATTAAGCAAAGTAATACATTTTTAATTATAGGCTTTGATCTATAAATGCCCACGGTAAAAAAAATGCTTTATCTACATACTAGAAGTGCAATCTGGCTCAATAGTTTCAGAAAGGTGTAAGGGAAAATTCCTACCTTAGATGCCAAAACAACATCTGTCCTATTCTCCTGTTAGCAAGTGCTCTCTCTAGTAGAAATCTGGAGAGAGCGCAATCAAGAAAAGGTTCATACTTCAGGACTTGCACAAGTTGAAGAAGATACTGAGAGAGCTCTTCATCACTAGAATGAGGCACATAAAATCGGTTAATATCACAATAACTAGATTGATGACATTCCAGAAACTCACATGCATAAACCCAACCATAACAAATCTAGTTTCAAGAGGAAGAGTTCATCCCAACCTTGCAAGAAGAAAAATAATATGTGGGGGCTGCTCCAAAAAGCAATGCCTCCAATTTATGATGTTGGCTCCCAGTGTGAGAGGCAGATGGTGGTGGGATGGCAGCAGAGGGCGAACCTCCCCACCAACATCCCACTGCATGTTGTTGCTGTGTGACAGATGGCAGCAAAGGGGCACTCTGACCCAATGGGGTCTGACGTGGGAGCGTGGATGAAGGAAAGGGGTGGAGCTGAATTCTTCTGTGCAGAAAAAATGGCACCCATTGACATCCATCATCACTTGCTGAATGTTTCTGGAGACCAAACAGTGCAAACTGAGCACAGTGAGGGTGGAGGTGCGTTTCAGCAGTGGTGACAGCAACTGCGGGGCGCCTCTGCTGGTGCAGATGTTTACGAGTGTGGCACGCAGGCTCTTGTTCACTGCTGGCGTAAATGCACAGCTAATGGTGGTGACTGTTGAAAAATAATGTTTTGTAGCTGAGAATTTGCTCTATCAAACAGTGTTATTGTGTCCTTTGTAGTTGCTGTAGTTTCCACGGAAAGAAACAGAAGGCATTACTTTCAGAGCAACCGACATACAGCTTAGTGCAATTGCCAGACTGACCAATTAATCAGTAAGCTGTAACTCTAATAGAATCTTAAAGCCAGCAAACCAGTAAGTAAAAACCTGCTATTTTATCATAACCCTTCACAAGATCAACATCTCAGCCTGAGCGCTAGGTTCAGCATCCGGGAGATGAACGGTTTCACAAGTTCAGAGACCGAACATTGGCTCCTCTGAGTGAGGAGCTGCAACCCAGCAGCTCTCCACCTGCAACAGGCATGGGCAAACCGGCACTCAAGGCAAACCAAAGAATGCTTGCACACCTGTTGCAAAGTCACCCAGCTTGAAAAGAAGAGGAAAATGTTCCTTCTACTGAATGTAACGTACTTAACCTGTCTTAAGGAGTTACAACCTGTAAGCTAAGAGGTGTTAATTTACTAAAATATACTTACAAAGCAATCCATTTTGGCAAAATGTTTTGGTTGGGTTTGTTTTTCAAAACCATACCACCAACATGAAGGGTTTTTTGTTGTGTTTTTTGTTTTGTTTTTTGCGGGTTTTTTGCTTTTTCAAGAGAATGAGGGAAATCACATCTTTGATAAATCAACAATGCCCAAAGCACTCATACGTCAGAAAGGCAAATGTAAGCATTTAGCCAGTCCATAAAAACACTTGTTAAAAGCCTCTACGTTGAAGTACCTAACACTACCGTGTTAGTTAATATTCTGACATAATAAAAATAATTCCAGTAATTTTCTATAAAATCTCATACCTACCCTTCCCATCACAAAAACATCCTCAAACATTCGACAATTATGTTACTCCAAAGAAAAATCTAAACTTTCCTCAAATTCTACTTTACTATTTATTTATTTTTACAGTCGAATATCTTCCCTCCTATAAATGGCCTGCAGAATTCCAATCCTCTGCCTAGGGTGAACGGGAAAGAGCCCTGATTCTTCTGTGCATCACCTGAGGACTTCAGAGATGCAAATACAGGACTCTTCTCTCTGTCTGTTCTACTCTGAAAAACTTCACAGAACCACAGAATTGTAGGGACTGCCAGAAATCCCCCAGTCCAACCCCCCTGCTCAGGCAGCTCCTTCCAGGAGGTTACACAGAAAAGCATGCAGGTGGGTTTGAGTATCTCCAGAGAAGGAGACTCCACAGCCTCTCTGGGCAGCCTGTCCCAGTGCTGTCAGCCTCACAGTCAAGAAGTTTTTCCTCGTGTTCAGATGGAACTTTTTGTGTTCCTAACCTGCACTAATGCATGCAGTTATTCCTCCCCAGGTGCAGGACTCTGCACTTGCCCTTGCTAAATGTCATCAGGTTCCTCTCTGCCCACCTCTCAGCCTGTCCAGGTCTCACTGAATGGTGGCACAGCCCCCTGCCGTGCCAGCCACTCCTCCCAGCTCCGTATCATCAGCAAACTTGCTGAGGGTGGGCTCTATCCCTTCATCCAGGTCATCGATGATGATGTTAAACAAGACTGGGCCCAGTCCTGACTCCTGGGGAACACTGTCAGTAACCTGGTCAGAACGTCCAGTCATGCTGTGTTGTATCTATTTTTCCTGGCTTTTCTCATTTCAGCAAATAGGATCACCACGATATCACAGCTTCTGTCAGCTGTCTTCAGCGGACTTTTTGAAGTTGGAAATTGGTACCCAACTGAAGATGACTTTGCTTCAGAGCCAGATCTAAGAATTCTAGAAATAATTCCAGATGTAACAATTCAGTATTATTTGGATAGCCCAGCAGCTAAATTGCTTGTTTACATTCAAAAGAAGTCAAAACAGTTTTTTCAAATACATAGCCTTGACCATTAGAAAAATGAATCACTAAACTATTCACCACGGAGACATTAGAATTCAAGGACAGGAAATACAGTACTGCTGCAAACGGTAATGTTAAACAAATCCTGCCCTAGGTTACACTGAGGAGAAAAATTACGTGATAAAGGAAGAGCTTTAGATAGCATAGGCTACTGTGAAAATCAAACAAATCTGGAATTCTCTTTTGTTTTCCTGTGTGTAATGGCTTACATCTCTATTAAATGATACAGCAAAGACCTGACAAAGAGTAAGGTAGCTGGATGCAGCTTTTGTAGCAGTTGACTATTGTGATACTTTGTCTTTTCATCATCAGAAAGTTCTCACAATCCCTTGTTCCCCTTTGTCCAAGAAAGGGGTGGACACACAACTCTCTGGGACAAAAGTACACAGGGCTTCTCTTAGCAGCATGGAAAATAATGATCTTACATTCAAAGATATCGGAATAAGGAGATTTTATTTGGCTGCCAGTTTGCTCATCTAAAAAGTCTGCTTTATTAGGTCATTACTCACAGCAGGCAGCCCATTTTAATCTTTCCTCTGGAGGCTCTTGTTCACTACAGACAGCCAGAACGCGGTGTCCCCCTGACACACAGACCTCGGGCAACCCCTGCACGCTGTGCTACGAGCACAATGCACTCACCTCATTTGCTTCAAACAACCCACTGCATATTCTCTCACATACTGGTCTGGGTAATTGAAATCCAGCAATTCTAATGCTTCTCTAGGCAGCAGCTTGGGCCAGATCTGAAGGAGAGCCTGCAGCTGTTTTAAAGAGAAGACTGTCAGGTTACAGACAGGTAAAGAAACGCGTTAAGAAAACAGATCAGTGTAATGGCCCATCACTGCATTCATTAAAAGCATCTAAAGGTCTCATAAAAGAAACCATTTTTATTGCATTTTAATAAAGCTACCCACCAAGGATATATTTTTAACAGTATGTGTATAGTGATGTGACTGAAACAGTGCATTGCGAGATGAAACAAGCCTGGATGTGCAAATGCAATGTAAGTGCATATAGTAAAATTCAAGATGTTTTTAAATACAAACAGTGTATTTCCACAAAAACATGTGCTCAAAATCTATCAAATCCTTAGCCCAGAAGAGTCAACACTGCCAGTCTTTACATCAAGAAACACTGCAGCCATCAACACTTACATATTGTGAATACTTGTACTGAAATTCTCAAATAAACACTAACACTGAGCAGATACTTCACACCATGAAACAGATGCTGAAAATGCAAACAGCAGCTGTGCCTGCCAGACACAAATAAGCAACTTCAAAACAGATGTATCAGAATTTCTAGACAACTTACTTTAAGAATCAGTTGCAGAATGAACACAAACACAAACATTTTGTGATCAAAATGAATGGAGAACCCAAGTTACATTCTGAATAGATGAGTCAAAGTGGCATTACATGCTTCAAACTAGGCAGTGAATTCTGAAATCCATCTGCATTATGTATGTACATTCACTGTGAATTTTATCTGAAGATACAGATCTCCTTACTCCGACTGCAGCAGTACTCAATTGCTGAAATCATTTGAGAGGTTACTAAAATGAGAAATTTTTAACTGATATGACCTAGAGGAAATCAGATCTAAATGACCTATGAAACAGTCAAGAAAATTCCCTGAATGCAAACTGCTCTGTTTACATTCTTCCCTGGAATTTTTATTAAGAGAAGCTCAGCCCATCTAGCTCCAGATCCCAAGGCACTGCTCATGGCTCCAAAGGGCAGCTCGGGGGCTATCAGAAATGCTCGTTGCGTTTGGACAAAAGGAACTTGGGCCATGAAATGCCCTCACCTGGCTGCACAACACAGAGGCAGCTCTCATTCACAACGGCGTCACTTGAGTGAAAGTGGGTGGATTTTTTTATATATATATTTTTTAAATAATGACTGATTTATATCTAGAGAAGAAACACTGTCTGTGAATCCTGCCAACCCGTTTTGCCATCACACAGCTCTGCAGAGCAGGGAGGTCACGGTGACGTGAAGGACGAGCACAGGCGGAATGCATTCATGGTACTGCAGAATTTTAGTAGGAGAGTTGCAATGAGAGTTTGGATGAAATCTATGTGGAAAATAATACAAGCAAGCTGCTGTGATCCACTGTGCATAGCTTCATGGATCACTGACCTAACAGATCAAAGATGGTTTAAAAATCAAGTAGAATACTCCATTTCTAAGAAAATTTACTGCATTTGAGCTGCAATAAAAGAAACAGGAATACAGTTCATTTAGTTCATTTTTCCCGTCAACAGCTGTTTTTCATTTTTTTTTCACTTCTACTTTTTGCTCTGTGTGTCAGACTTTCGTTGTAATATTCAGATTAAAAACACCTCTCGTACCAAGGCATGCACGTTGTCATAGCAGAACAGCTATTGCAACACACAGCTAGCACCATATAGATTTAATTTCAACAAGAGGTGAAGTATGAGCCCTGATAATCTTGGAATTCTTAAATGTCATGAGATTGCTTTGCCTCACCTGGAAAGATAAGTCAGTTGGAATAGCTGCACGTCTAAGTACTACAGAAATATTTGGCATGCTTAAGGATAAAATCTCATTTTTCAGACAAACTATTCTTGCTGCCAACAACGGTAGTCAAATATCAGCCACAATACTGTCTATACACAAGCAAACAAGTACTGCATTCCTATCCCAAAATAAACACAATAATAAGCAGGATTGCTATGTATTTTCAACCAGTAGCTTAAATAAAGTGCCTTATGCATCCTTTTTTATGTTCTTAAATTTGAAGGATTTTTTGAGCTGTCAGAAGATCCATACCCCAAATAACTTCTCTAAATGTTAGGCTGTTAACAAAGCCCTCAGCAAGTGACCAGAATGCCTTTTTACTTCACATATTTTAATGAGTCAACAAGAACAGCTTGTATTTCTACAATTGATATTTCCAGGCAACTTTTGCAAGTGAAGGATTAATTCAGAAGCACGTAATGGAACTCATAAGGAACAAGGAGGTGAGGGCCGCCCGGGTGCCGCACTTTGCTAGTGCAGCGTCCGTGGCATCGTTGCCTTTTGCCTTACCTGAGCAACATCTTCAAGTTTGTTCCATTTTAAGGAGAGCAGCAGTTTTGGCAGTGATTGTGGAAAATTTTCACGACAGTCATATCGCAAAGTCCAAATAAGATCCATTTCATTTTCACAGAGTTGACATAAAGGATCTCTTTCCATTATTTCTTTGAGCACAACATAAAATTTCTTACCACCTCGACCCTAGAAATGAGAGAAGTATGAAGTTTTGGTATATTCAGTAAGATTCTTACAGTTCAGCTCAACTCCTGGGAGTGCCACGCCAGGCAGAACATCAGACAGAACTCATGGAACTCAGGGCAGTGACAACTGGGCCCGTCTCCCAGGTTTTTGAAGCCAGTTCTAAGAACTGCAGCTAGTTGTCCAATCATTCAAAACTCAGTGCACCGAAGTTTCTGAAAAACAACTTCGGAGTTAATAACACTAGGTGGCAATATTTATACTTTTCAACTCCAGCGTGGAAAACTCTTGGTTAGGATGCACATATTTTTTTCCTTTTGTTTTTCAAATGAGAAAATTTTATAGATATATGTTTTTAAAATTAAACACTGAAAGACACTTTCCTGACAATAACCAAGGGGAAGTATATTTCTAAGTGTTCAAAGAAACAATTTTGCCTTCTGTTCCAGACAACTTGCTGTTTTATCTCTCTGAAACGTTAACATAAGCACTGATTCTGGAAATCATTTTGTAGGAACGAGTCTTTGCACTGGCTCAGCTAACATCTCTGAGACACAGCCTTACACAAACTGCAAGGGCAGAATTAAAGCAATGGTAAAAGCAACAATAGAATCCTATAAACTAATGGGAGAGGAGAAACTGCTGCATCTGGTTAAGGCTGTAGTAGTTGAGGGGAATAAATTGGTTTCACTATAATATTTTGAAAAGCAACATGCCAAGCTTCCAACGCTAAAGCCAACTTTATCTTCACAAAGCCACAGGAAGTTTCAGTGTGATTTTAAGAGTTTTGCCAGATGGTCTTTACATTAATGGAAGGTGAAAAAAACAAAGGAAAGTTGAGAAGAAATTGTAGTAAAAATCAGGACGGTCTGGTAACAGAAACAAACAGCTAACATTAAAACATTCTGCGTGTTTTCCACCTAACAAGGAATACACCTGCTACACACACAACCTGTTTAGCTCTTCCTAGAAAGGATGAGTGTCCGTATTGTGCTGAAATGTTTCAAGTATTTTCATGTAAAAACAGCACCTAATCAAAAATTCCTTAGGAGTGAATGGACTTACAGAAAGTCACTGAACTGAAACGTTTAGAAGTAAAACTAAATATACACTGTGTTTCAGTATCAAAATGAACAAGGAAACGGTCCTCACAGTGAAGCGATCCTTGTATCTGAAAACATTCATCTTTCAAACCAAATCACAGCACTAGCAAGTTGGCATCCTGCTGTTTAAGATTCCCAATTATTTATACACAAGGTTGCTCATACCAAGAGCAGAAGTGAGCTTTCACTTGTCCCAAGCGCTTTATGCACTCTGTTATTTACCACAGGTATTTTTCCAGTTAACTGCTGTATGCTTGCATGCAATGCAGTTATTGCTGCTGCTAAGTCCCAGTGTTTTCATCATCTGGGATCTCCATCTTCTGTATATTTACAATGACGTCTTTCCCAACAGTAAGCATATGATACAAAGAAAACACCTTCAGATTTTGCTGATTGTTTTAAGCTTGTCAAGTTAGAACTATTCAAATCCTGAAGAAGAGCATATAATCATTGCATTTAAGCAACATTTGTAATAGACTAAAGGTCAGTGAGATTTATGAGAGCACTTATTTGGAAGCATCTGACAACCTAGCAAATCATCATACTTGATCCAACTGAGCGGTTTTCCAACATTTTATGCAATGTAGGGATACTTTCCAGCTCTAGCTGTGCTCCACATTCACTAAGAGTATGCAAAGCAATGGTGCTATTGCCAAAAAATAATCACGGTGTTGTTTTAAAAGTCCAAAATATATTGAAGAAGAGGGAGTGTGAGTGCATTTTAAGGCAGTTCAAAGTGGATTATGTAAGAAAATAAAGCCAGTAGAACTGCAGTTATTCAAAGAGCTGACTTAGTTATTCTTAGATTGATGCAGAAGACAAAAAACACCCCTCAAAAGTAATTTTCAAATACTGCCTTGAGCAGAGGCTTACCGCCATTGCAGCATTGTCACTGCTCCTTGCAATCTCAGCTGCCTTTTCAAGTATCTGTGAAAAGATATTTTTAAATACATTAGATCTAAATGCAAATCTGGTGGATAGAAAGAATAAATACTGTAAAAACGAAGCTATTTTTTGATAGCTAAATTTTAAACGATAGCTAAGTTTTGCTATCTTTTAAATAATTACACCATTAAATTGTATATGCAGTGGTTTCACATGCACTTCTACGGAATGAACAATTGAAGAGTTTAGTAGTCTGATTTTCCCAGTCCATATTTATACAGTATCAAGAGTTTATCTGTCTTGAAAAGGATTTTAGCTCCTAGTGGGGAGAAGCGTTCCAACAAGCAGTTAATGCAGATTTGTACGAAGTAGTAACAGATCTTTATAGGTCACGGGTAAGCAAAATGTGAAGGTTTCCAGAATTGTACCTAAGTTCAGCTTTTTCTAAGATCACTGATATTGGAAACTGATTATGCTGCTGACCCCCAAGAGACTATGCACAGAGTATTTTAAAATGTATACATCTTCAAACTATTCTCTGAATACCCTGAAGGCAGAGCACTGACACTATTATGTAGCAATGGTTGAAACAACTGCAGAAAGTGGGGAATTCGGTGGAAAAAGCAGACCTGAAAGTAAAGAAGAAATAGCTATGTACTTATAGGCATTCACGAGCATTCTATGTCACAGCTCACCTTATCAAAGGGAGGGTAATGGATAGGCTGTTTGGAATACTCTTGAAATCTAATGTGCAAAGCTGTTGCATTTTCAGTGTAAGGGTTAGTCTGGACAGTTCCCATTGGATTTAACATTTCTTCAAGTTCATCTAAAGTGTTAGAATAACACATTAGAATAATTAACATTACATGCGAGGCATCTATTAAATGAAAAAAAAATTATTGAGTCCTTGTCTTTCAGTACAAATACCCGACAGTGGACTGCACAGCACCTCTACAACGCAGCCATACATCCTACATTCACAGATGTTGGATTATCAGCAATGAAAAAAAAGTAATTTTTGTAAACAAACATAACATCAAAGGAATCTGAGATACTGCTATCCTGAGCCAAAGGCCCAACTGCTGCTTCAGTCCCAGTAAGGTCTGTCTCTGTAAACCAGCATACACACTACCTCTATAGCAAATGGTCTGAAAGACTAAAAAGTTTTAAGTTGTTTTCTTCAGCACTAGAGCCAGATTGATACAGCATGTCTCAGGATGAAATGAAGAGTGATACATTGATTTCAGCCTGCTGTACTAATCAATCTGAATTTCAGGGAAGGAACCCATAAAAACAGAATTCTAACTCACACGTTTTGCAGACTCCAATATTGCCACAGACCATACAGCTTACCCACTTAGTCTAAAGCACATAGCACAGGTAACCAAATGAAACCTATGCTGCATTTTAAAAGAACAGATAACACTAGATACGAATGTGCATCTCAAGTGATTTTCTTTCCATAACTTAAAACTTTTGGAATATTATTTTCAAGCAGGCTCTCATCTTTCCTCCTTTCTGATAAACGTTAAGACTTTATATATTTATCCACATAAAAACTACAAGTAGCAAAGAAATGTGACAAGTAAAGTGGACATGCATGTAGTAAATGTTCTATTTAATACTGCTCTTTAGTCTCAAATATTTCAAGTAAAAGTTTAAGAAGTTGAACCTTACCAGGAAACGATGACCAGCTGTGCAGTACGAATTCTCCATTCTTCAGTTGCCCTTTATAATCAAATACCATGGTATTCACCCAGGCTACAGGGTAGTGCTGTTAAAAGAAAGAATTTTTACGTAGAAACTAAGATGGCAGGGGTTTTAGTTGGGGTTTGTTTTCCTTCTTTAGTGTTGCTGTCTTTCAGAAAAGCAATGCAACACAAGCATAGCTTTCCTATGTCCTCTGGTTCCTTTGAGACAACAGGGATTGATTCTAAAGGTGGCACTCTGCAATGTAAAAACAGACATTTCCCTGAAGGTGAGCCTAGATGCTCATTTTTTCCCCATCAGAATTCATCTCAAGTTCTAGAGATGAGAACAAAACTTTTCAAAATACAATTTGTTGAGCAGCCATTTGCAAACCTTCTTAAAACCAAACTGTTCGTGCCTTTCTCAGTGTCTGAGAAGCAGGAAATGTGGGGTTTTTTGTACCAAGATGCGTATTTTTTTTTCTCCATTTTGTCCACACTGAAGTGAGGACAAAAAGTTTTTTGAACACTAAATACGATATAATTCAGAGGTACACTGAAGGGAAAAAAAATGAAATGATTACCACTTTTCCTGCTTTCCTAATGGTCTGGTACTTGGAGGGGTTCATTGACTTAGTTGACTTCTTAGTTTTCATCTTATCCATCACAGCATAAACGGCGAAGCAGAGCCTTGCCATTCTTGGTAGATCACAGACATTTATTTCAAACTCCAACACTTCATTCCAAGCATGGTCACTTCTCCCAGATATCTCCGTGCTTACAATGGTTTTACAAAGGAGCTCTGTACCGTGGAAAATACCGGCCCTAACGTGAACCTGCGGTAAAGGAATTGGAGAACAAATATTAAGACCTGCCACAGAACCTACAGAATTCTGCATACAATATTACACAGAACATACATATATACATTTAATCAGTATTTCTAACTTAAAAACAATGATTTTGAAACACGTTGTTTAAATGAAGTCATGCTAAAATCTGCCATCAGCCCTGAACGATCCCTGCACAAAGCCTCAGTAGCCCCAACAGAAGCTCTCCAAGTAACACTCAGTCCTGAGCAATTAAGACCACTGCAAAGCATAGTTTTCAGGATTGTTGGACTTCTTGATATCTGATTATTGCAAACTTAGTATGCCACTAGACTCCCCTGACTTTTCTTTCACTTTATTACATTATAAAAAGCTGTTTTAAAGTGAAAAACGTTAAGTGATCAAGTAAAATTTCGTAGTAACATAGCAGCCTGGATATTTCTGGAACACACTGCTGTTTTGCTTGGCTTCAGCCAGTTCTAATTCTACAATTTCTGTTCCTTTTAAATATAAGGGCTTGGATACTAATTTCATTATTTTCATTTTGACAGTCCCTTTTTAGTACTAAAATAGCATTTAACAATGGTGCAGCCACACTGAAAGACATAAAGCAATTTCCCATGTTTTGTATTTGGAAAACTGGGTATTAAGCAGCTGAATGAAGCCACTGGTGCTCTAAGTGAAAATACTCCAATGCAGCTCACGTGAGCAGAGTGCTACCCATCTGACAAACATTTTGTTTCCCACTACAAACACTGCACTTAGGAATTCTGTTGGTGGTTTCAGCAAAGCTAAATATTGGCTTTGTCAAAAGTGCAATGAAACTAAAAGAACAATAGCACTGAATTAAACATTGCACACTGAGGAACGAGGAATAGGAAACTGGGTATCGTGAATAAAGCCTCGGAACAGCAAACTCCAATGGCTAATTGAATTTCTCTCTGACCTATTTAATTGTTTGTCAAATTGTTTGTCATCTGCTTTTGCTTGTCAGATGCTTATGGCAGTTTAGTCTGAATAAGGTTATTTCATACCAATATCAGTACTTACAGATATCATCTTGGGAAAGAAAAAATCAAGTATCATATGAACATGTGTCATACTGTCCATAATTATTAATCATGTTCTAATGCACATATCCAGCTTCAGACAACAAAGCAATATTTATAGCCATAAATCAAGATTTTACACAATGCTACCAATATAACTACCCCAAAAATGCATATGCTTTTGCTGAACCAAAACCTGTTGGATTCTGAGTTCACTGAATACAGAAAAGCACTAAAATTATAAACAGAATGTCTTCTAAAACTATGCATAATTACTTACTTTGGCGTTTTCTTCTGTATTTAGCTTATTACCCTTTAACAGAACAATCTTGAAAGGGCTGCAGATATCCCATACACTCTGAGAAGGGAAATAAAGATGCAAGTTTTCTCTTAATCAATGTAGCATTCATAACTTCTTCATAAGTTAAGCATTTTCAGCAAAAGCCATAAATACAAACGAAAAAAGATATTTTTAAAAATATGGATTTGAAACCTTAAAAACCAAAGAAGTGATCGTAACTACAAGAGCATCTCAAATGGTCCAAAAGGAAAGAAAGGCATAAAACAAAAAACTAAGCTGAAGACACTGGAAGGAGGGAGAAAATACATTGCATACTACTTGCTGACAACTCATAATAGCTCTTCAAATGTATTATTCACTCTGATTGCATAACAGCAAAATTAAAAGAGCCAAGCCTGTCCCCATTCCTCAGAGTAACAGTACACAAAGCTGTGCCATATGGCCATAAGTTTAACAATAAAGGAAGCACTATGTTAAAAGTCTGACTTAAGTGGTGGCAAAAGTTGCCAACACTGAAGTGACAACACCATGCCAGATATGTGGGCTAGTGCAAGAAAGTCACAGATCGCTAGGGTCCACACCAGGGGGAGCCTACACGTTGTGCTGGAGAACACAGCTCTGCAACAGCTCCTCCCCTTGTGGGAAACAGATTATTACGTGCTCTTCTGGCTTGTGGTTGAAAGCAGAAGCAACAGCAATGACAACGTGACAGTGGGCCTTTTTGGGGTGTGGGGGAGAGAAGAGGGCATGAGGGAGGTGAGGGCAGGTAGGAGCTGTCCAACAAGCCACAAGGCCTGCCACTTCTGACGCAAACCTGGCAAGCAATAGGAAGCTCCGAGTAGACCAGGAGACCTATTGTGGAAAACAGATGTAAAAGCAGAAATCCCAGGCACTGTGATTTGTATTCCACAACTCACTCTTCCTTTTCAATATTAGATACTCTTCACGTCAACTTACAGTTGTTGTTCTTGTTTTTTTTGGTGGCAGAGGGAGAGGAAGGTTGGATGATTTTCGGTTTATGGCAGCTTCTATGGCAATCATTTCCTGCTCACACATTTTCTTTATGGTGCAACACTCAACTAGAGTCAGCTGAGGAAGAGTTCTGCTCATCACACAGTTCCGTATATACTAAAAGCCCACGGAAAAGAATTTAAAAGAATTAGAAACTAACAGACAACTATAACAACTACATAACAACTATCTATAACAACTTTCAAATCAAAGAAACTAGAACGTATTACAAAGATACAAACGAAATGGTGCACAAATATTTTAGAATTGGAAAGCAAAGCAGGCATGAGGAAGAAGCCCATTATTGTTCTGCTTTGCTCACTATGCAATGGCCCATGATACAAGGTGAAATTCTGGCCAGAGCTCCAGCGGGGAACGTTACAATAAGTTCCAAAGAGATTTACAAACCTGAAACTGAATTAACGGGTGATCACCAAAAACATATTCTAGCCTCCCGCTCACTTGCAGCACATAGTCAGCAGGATCAATTTCCTCATCTTCTTTTCCATGGATAGTCAAACGTTTTCGGATTGCCAGTTCATTCAACTTGATGGGATTCATGTTGGGAGACACTTGAAAACTAAATACATCCTGAAAAACACAAACATGGAATACTGGAATACTGAATATCCAACTTCCCATAGACATACAAGGCTTAAGTTGTAGCATACTCAATGAATAACACATTCTAAGTTCTCCAAAATATCTCAATAAAGTATAAGTAAATTAATTCAGATCATTTTGATGATCTGATGTATTTGGATAATTTCTTAAAAAAAACAAGCAATCAAGAAATACACAACTCCTGCAGATCTGTATAACTTGAAACGATCTTACAGTTAAATATTCTCATATACATCTCTGTTCCAACTTGAGAATTCAGTGTTACTGCTCAGTTAAAAACGGTCTGTTTTAACTGGTCTGTGCTGTTCAAATGGTCTATTTAAACACAAAGCTACCTCTACATCTTCAGTGCAATTGGAGCAAGTCACCCTAAAAGCTGCAAAATGGTGAATTCCTAGTAATAATATCACAAGTACTTAAAAAAAAAAATACAGGACTGCATCCAAATTTAAATAAAGCAAATCTGAACAAACTTGGTTTCAGATTTTTATATTATGTTTAGAATTTCACTGAAACAGAACCCATCACAGATGAGGAACACCCCTGGGCAATCTCTAATAAAACAAAATTGATTTTTATATTAAACTTCGCACAAGAAAATTAAATTAAATTAAATACAATGAACATCCATTCCTACCTGGCAGTTATCAAAATGAACAGCCACTACGAGATTTCCACTATAGAGCTTATCCTGGAAGTTCTCTGGGATACTGGGTTCCTGTTCTGGTGGGTAAGTGTGCTTTAGCCAGTCCATCCAGGAAAGACCCACAAGTGACTGAATTTTCTCCTCACTGATTCTCCGCATTTTAGCTCGAAAGTCATTCACTTCAGGATCTTGTAAGGCATCGAACTCATGGAGACCTGGAAGAGTTCAATCAAGCAAAAGAACACCTCACCTGTATGAACAGCTATTCACCAGCCCCCTCAAGCTTTTGTTATCTTTAAGGTAAGTTAAGTGATTTTCTTCAGACATTCCAGCCAAAATGGGTGCTCAAAAGTGAGTTGAGTTCTACATCCTCCTGCACACCAGTGGACTTTCAAAGTTACTTGCACAATTCCCACGCAAGCTGGCACGAGTGTTTAAACAGCAAGAAACAATTCCTCGCTCAACATTAAATGGAAAACCCAACCTCATCCTGCTTTCAAAATAGACTGGAAAGTTTTAAATCTCTCCTCACAACAGCGACTGCAAACAAAGCACAGCAAATGCTAAAACTAGCTATTAGAGGAAGCGTTTTTAAACCAATATCTTCCATCTCTGCCCCCTTAAAGATGACAACACCTCTTTGATCTTGTCTAAAAGGTGAAAAAGAGAAGGATGGTGGGACTGCAAATAGACACATTTGTTCTTGAATTTTCCTTGTGATTAAAATAAACTTTCCTCTCGAGTCAAAGTCATAGGAATGAAAGTTCAACCAATAAAATTCTTTTTTTCAAAACATATAAAGAAAGATTACATAGTAAGAGTCCACACAGAAGGTGGATTCTTTGGTAGGTCAGGAAGTTCAGGAAGTACAGGACCTGCAAGTGTGTGTGTTTTTTCATTTCTCCCAGACTTGGATGGACACTGTCCAAGTTACACAAAGCACGAGACCGTCTGAGAACAAAACACTGAGTTTATAAGCACAGTAAGTGAAATATTCAATCAAAGAATGTGAATCTCTCAGAATCTGTCAGAATATGTTGGAGTGGTTACACTGGCTAACTGTTTCCATTGTTGGTTTTAACAAATGGGCAGACAGCGTACTGCTGAAACCTAAACAAAACCTGCAGCCTTTACAAAGGAGCTAACAATGGCTCATTGTTTTAAAACAAGAGGTGTGACCTCACATGACCCTGCCAATCTCTATTGTATAACCACTGTAGATGTAAAAGCTGAAAATTCTGAAATAACATCAAGAACAAGTTACTGTGAAACCCTTAAAATAGCTTTTCATTGTTTGTTGAAAATAAGTGCCACAACTGAAGGCAAACCCAAGGATCACACTGTTAACCAACCCAGAAACCATGTATACCACACTCATAGCAATTTTTTGTTCCCTCCGTGTACCCAATTTGCTGTTAGGCTACTTAGGATAACCTTTCAAGGATTATGTTTTCCATCACTTAGTAATCATATAATAGATTTTTTTTTCATTTTAATGAGATAAGATTTGCTCTTGACAGATGTAGTCATGCAATACAGTGCTGAACTACAATACAGACAGCAGCACCCATCCACTTTCAGATATTTCATCTTTAGTATTTAAATTGTTTTAAATTTTATCAACACTAGGAAAAGAAATTCTGACAGACAAAAAGAAATATTTTAAGTTTTCCCACTATTACCTGTTCAACTAACAGCCTCTTACAAAACGAAGTTTTCAAAGAAATGAGAAGTAATTACCTTTGCCTATAAGGACACCTATTTTGGAATCCAATTTTTCTCCTGGATCACAATTTCTTGTCACTAGTTTAAGGACAGGAAGAAAGGGCCTAACGTCACAAAGTCTCCGTGTTTCATCTTCTAACTCTTCATGGACAGCAGTCTGATTCACACATGAGAACATGTAAGAGTCAATCTCCATGAGGAGATGGAAGAGTGGATAGGTGTGTGCCTGCTTCCATAACAGCTGGAAAACAAAAAAAAAAGAGCAGTAATGACAGTGGCTTGGTTTTAGTTTCTGTCTTGTGGTTATTTTTAAGCAGCAACTACAAGTGCATAAACATTCCGGAGGTTAAAAAACACACAGAAATACAAATAGTGTGAGGCGATGAGAAGGGCAGCACTAACCCTCATCCTGATGCTCATCCTGGGACTGATCCTACATAGTTCTGTTTGCAGTGAAGTTGCAGGACCATGGCTGTCACTGCAGCAACAGAGCACTCCTGATCCTGGGGGCAGACAGGTGTTCTTGACACTGAGCAGCAGACTGCCACTCTCCTCCACCTGTTCCTATTACCTCCTAACAAAATCCTCCTCCCTCAAGACACATCTATACCTTATTTTTCCACACATACACCTCCTTGTAATCTATGGTTGACAAGTTCACACTATGGAACTCAATCCTGAAGAAGAATTTCCCTGTTGTCTGTAGAAGCTCTGAGTAAATTTATTTGTAAGCTATTTGCAGGCCACCAAGACATGCAAGGCACCCCCAGAGCACTCCATCACGCTTTACTGAACTGAGTGCTTACAGAGCAGCTCATACCTTACCTAACACCAACAGAAGCTGGATCAAATTCTTAGCAGAAATCAAAACTGTAGGTAAAAAGTACTCTCTTTATCTAAATACTATTCAAATTTTAATCTGTGAGAATAATTTTAAGTGTCCACTTAATGGGTTTCTAAAACTTATTTTGAAACAAGAACTGGAGGATCAATAATGCATTGCCAAAAATCTTTCTTGAAAAACCTTTCTCAAAAAGAAGTTGACCTGAACCTGTTTATAGTGTGTTAAGCTTCAATGCATTGCAACCATCACGAAAACCAGACGGCTTGGTACCACCAGTCCCTTATTGCTGTCACTGACATACTCGGTTTTTCAATTCTCTATCAGTTGAAATCACTGTAAGTTATTCCACCATTTCACCCACAACCCGTGGCTGCCAGGTGAACCTTTTTCTACAACAACGACATTTTTCCAGTCAGAATTATTTCAAGTATTTGAGTACAGCACAAAACTTAGATCCCTTCATTTCCTCTAAAATACTAAGTGGTCTGCTGCCTAAAATGAATATTTTAGCACCTAGAAAGTTTCAAGTCAGGAGTACATAAATCACTTAAAGCTACCAATATGAAGAAAATCATTTCTATAAGCAAGAGAATATTGCCAGTCTGAGCAGGAACGTAAAAGCCACGCACGTGTTTGTTACTCAGGCAATGGAATGGGAAATCACCCTTTATTTCCTTTGAGAAGTTTATGATGCTCAAGGAGCAGACTACCTGGTGTTGTAGATCACCCACTGCCTAATTCCAAATTCACCCTCACATGGTCACTATCAACAGACCCGGAGATCATTCTTTACATGGGTGGTTATTTCCCTGTGTGCCCCACTTCCTTCCCTTTGCTCGGAGGGAGCATGAGGGAAATTTTCCTTCCTTTTTTAGATTTTGAGACAAACCATAACAAGCCGATTTTTGGGAATATGAATTTGGAGGAAATTCTCCAAGCAGTTTACTTGTCATTTCAGCTACTGGCTTCAGTTTTAAAGAAATATAATTTAACCCAGACTGAGCTGGTTTAGTGCACCTACTCTAAGTAGAAGGACTATTATTTCCTACAGGAAAGACAACAAAGCTAGAAAGAGAAATAGTTCTCTGCACTGCTGGGGCTGACATGAAAAATCAACCAACACAGAGACAGATATTTCTGTTTCATTTTCGGTGATGTTCTCTGGTGTTTAATGATATTCCACTGACATTTATTTTCAGTACTGAAGCCTAATGAATTAACAACCACGGCCAGGTTTTCCCTCGATTCCTGGAGCTAGTCACACTGGGCCTTGACTTTGAGTCTTCAGTTTCCATACTTCTGTTTACATTTACCAAGCCCAGAGGCCCTTTTCATTAGGAAACAGCAAAGTGATTCAACACTTAATACTCTTCACAAGAAAAGCTGCAAAAAGTTACTTTCAGTATTTTTTATTATTATTTAAGGAAAAAGTTGGTACAGAACAAACAAGAGTATTTTTTGTGCATAGTACACACCTCTTACTAAGCAGCGTAAGTTCCTAAGTTCTTCATTTTTTTTTAACTCAGGAAAAAAACCTAACCTCATTACTAAGAGGCTTTCAAGCAAATATTTTTGCACATGTTGAACATTAATAAGTCTTTTTTCAGTTAATACTACAACTTTATTACTAGAGGGCATTACTCAACAGCAAGACTTCAATCTCACTCCATACCAAAAGAAATGGTCAAAGTTTTATTTAGAGTGACCTCTCACATTCAGGCAACTGGATATTTATTATACCATTCACGAAAAAAAACTTATTTTATTTAGGAATTAAATGGAACTTTCCATTTGCAAGGACATACGCAAGCTATGGATCAAAATAGGCCTAAAGTCCTACAATCACAATTTGTACTAAAGAAAGAATAGCTAAGATTGATGTGCCTGAAGTAAAGCTGAGACGAAAGGAAGAGCAAAGAACCTGCAATTCATCTCTACTTAAAAAATATATTTTTTTTTTCCCATGGACAATACATTTGAAAGAAAAAAGACAAACGCAAGCATGAGTTTGTGAATTTTCTGTCAAAAGAAAGTCAAATGGAATCAGACTGAAGAAGCAAGAGTCAATGAGACATCTAATTACCCAAAGTTAGATGAACTATTTTAGCACTGGTTTCGTATTATCAACATTTGCCTGGAAAAGAATGTTGCAGAGTTGTGAGAAACTATTTCAGAGCAATGACTTCTGGATGTAAGAAGCTACTACTGCACACATTCTTTCAAGGTTTAGGCCAGCAGTCTTTCCTTTGCCCTTTCAAATAATTATACTACCCAAATTCTATCTTTCATATTGTCCAGGAAGGAAAGATGGGCTGAAGGCTAAAGGCACCACACTGATCCTCCAAGGATCTGTTTCCCTGTCCAGAGCTGCCATTAATTCTCTTTGCAGCCTGGCAATGTATCTAGCCTAGACGTTCTACAGCCAAACATTTTTCACAACAAAAGTGAATAATTCTGTGAAATATAACGTGATAAAATGAGACAAGTCTTTCTTTAAACAAAATAAGGGGTCAATGAGAAAAGGTAATAAAGCACTAACTCAGCCTACCTTCCTCTGCTGGGACACGCTCACAAGTGAATTTCTCCCTCACACTTTCTAAGCTCCCTGTTTACCCTCAATTTTATTTCAAACATTTTCACAGTCACAGAACGTACGTAACTTCAGATCTATGTTATAGCACACCAGGATGGAGAGCAGCCCAGAAGCACAACGCTCAGCAGTATGAGGAACTTGGAGAACGCAGAAGACTTTACTGTTAATGTATGTCACCCCCTGACAGGCATCTGAAACACTCCAAGGACAAGAACAGATCAAATCCACTGTTCAAATCTGAGCAAATAAAATCTTGGAATTTTAGAACCCAGATTTTATTAATTCCATCCTTCTACAATTACACAAGATATTCCCTGGATGAACTGTTTGTAACATTGTCTTTCAAAACATAAAATCCTCAGTATCACATCCCAAAAGAATTAAAAACACTTGAAACCAAACAAAAAGGTCACAGCCCTCCTTCGGTAAAGAAAATTGTTTCCTTTGAATAAACAGACGGGCATTTTTCACACTCATTCTGGAAAAAGACCCCTCGCACAGCAAATAAATCAAGGATTTCTCTCTGTTTAAGTGGTGCCCGACAAGGGGCTTGTACTGCACCTCCAGCAGTGGCTTACATCGTCTGCAAGGCATCTGCCCTTGGTGTCAATCAAGAGGAGCAGGGGCACAATGTACGGCTTCTATATTAAAAATCAAATCAGACACAGCATCTCCTGTTTCCACACTAATCAGAGAGATGCTAAATAAGCGTACAATGAATTAATGACATCGTTACAAAAGGTTTACATGTAGCAATTCAGTATTAACACAGAGCAATCATATTAATCTCTGCTGAAGTGTAACCATCAGCAAGAAATTATTTCTCTGTATCCTGATGTCTGCCCAAAAACATGCAAAACCCCCAGACACACATCGTTACCAAACATTCCGCTATGGATGTGCCTTTAATTTATTTTCTATGCTTACCCAGATTCACTGCTTGATTTGCCAAAAGGCACAAGAAAATCAGAACCAGAACTCGTTCCAAATATAATTTAAGAGTTAATCGACCATTTGGTATTACCTGTTTAATATGAGATATAGTGGCATCTCGAGGGACGTCCAAGTTGATGTAGATTCCAGTGGGCAATAGGAAGTCCACGGATATTGAGCCATCAGCACCAATCTGTGAATCCACTGCCCAGATGTCAAGGCTGTCTGTCACGGCAGGAGGCATTATGGAATCTCAACAATATCATAACCACATGGCCTCGGGAAAAAAAAATTAAATTCAATATACTTAACCTTCTATAATTAGACACACATTTTGAAGCTTTTGGAAAGTTTACCTAAGTCTGCTTGTGCAGTTCAGCTTGCAAGCCTGGGGTCTCAAATGCCAGTACTGCAAACACATATGCACAGTCCTACTCATTAATTCCATATAGTAAAGGAAGAGCACTTGCCTGGTAGAGCACTTCGTGTGGTGTTTACATCATTAAGACTTAATTTAAAAAAAAAAAAACACAAAAACAAAACCAATCGATTATTAGAATCTAGCTGAAACAAAGTCTGAAATTCATTTTAGATTTTCTCTAAAGCCATCTGCGTGAAAAACAATGGAATTAAAAAGATTGGACACAGCATATCAATATTTAACATGAAAATACATAATTTCATAATTTGGGTTAGCAAATTTATGTTCACATATGTAGCAAGAGTGACTTATTCAACTTCCAAGTCTATACTAATAGTAGGAAAATCTATTTCAACACTTCATTAGAAAGCGGCATTTCCCTCTAAAGACATTTATCTCAATCTTTAAGGGTAAGAGCAAATAATCACCTTTGAATTCAACTCACTGTGTGAACTACGTCCACTGCTGGGTAGGGGAAAAGCCTTCCTGTGATCTACTTCACTTTACCTCACTGGCTTCTTGATTACTCATCTTTTGTATTTCAAGCCATTTTTCATTATCCTTAACAGCACTACCATTTTCCTGACCTTCCAAGTCTTGTATTTTCAATCACCTCTCTAAAGATGTGTTTTCTCATCCATCACTGCTCACTGAAGTATCCATCTTCCCTGCATCCAGACAACTCTTCAGCTGACAATGGGATGGGAAGCGTTGTAAAGGACTATTGTAAAGCACCTTGCTTGTTTTAAGGACAAAGCAAATCAACTCTGAGCCTGTCTAACTCTTGTTGGACAACATGAGATGGGAGAAACCACTCCTTAAAAACAAACAAAACCCAGCAACAACAACAACAAAACCCACCAGACCGTGGTGCCACTCCATTACTTCCCCCTGCTTTTATCACTCCTCCTCTGCATCCCCCCCCCATTCTGAAATCTGGCCTCCTGCTTAACAGAAGGTATCATCCCTTCTACAGCACCAGCACAAAAAGCAGGAGGTGACCAACACGCTGGGCTGCTGTGTTTACAGCTGATGCTGTAATGGTCTGTGATCAGAAGATCTTTGAGAAATGAGAAAAAACAAAATACAAGCAGCACAACAACCTTATGAAACCCAGCCACCACTGGTAACCACCTGGCTAAGAAGTTTGCTCAACACTCTACTTTTCCTTTTAGTCATTACGCAAAATCCATTACCAAAAGATAATCCTTTCTCAGGTGCTAAGCATGCATATGTATGCCGTAAACACAGGATGCAATCGCTTCACTTGGTCATGTCATGGAATTACAGATAATTGTTACGCTGAGCATCAACCTTCCCAAACATACACATAACACATTCAGGAATGCAGCTTTTCAATCCCACTCCATTGCTGCTTTTTCCCCTCAAAGCAAGCAACCACAAGATCTTTATAGCACACTGTGGTTGAACTCCAGGACACTGAGTGCATCGTCACTAAGGTGCTTTATTCCCCTCCATCTCCAGCTTCTTATCCTTTTTCTTTCCAGAACACCTTAGTTTGGGAAAAAACACCAGCAAATAAACACAAATTTTACAGTACACAGGAGGTAATGCTTCATTAAGTCTGATATTCCTATTTCACAGAAATGCAACCCAATTTAAAACTCTAAAATGTGTAGGCTTTTAGACCAAATAATCCATGTCACATGCATTGTGGTCCTCACTAACAACAGGGACATGTAAGTGGTCCTTCAGAAGGTCTCTGCAATCTCCTACTTGATATGGAGAACTTGCCGGGAAATAAATGGATCAAGTGAGCATACAAGCACAGGACAAAACCTACAAATATTTTGTACACGTTAACAAGCGGTAACTTCTGCTGATCACCATTTCAACAACCGGTACCATTTAAATCACCACTCCAAAACATTCACACTCCATATCTTTGCCTTGTTCCTTAGTACTGGTTTCTATCCTTTCAGTTTCTGGAATTATATGAAATGATTCATTTGATATTTGGAAAACTTCATTAATTAATTTCAGAAAATTAATATCTCCAGTACAGAAAAAGGCTTGGCTAGAAGGAACTGAAACCAATCAAAGCTCATCAGTCACCACTGAAACAGCAAATGTAAATCCTGCATGGAGCCCAGTGATGTACTCGAAGCTGCTGTTGGGCACTGCAGCTGTGCTATCGGCTGGCTTGGATGGGGGACAACTCACTGAAGTCTCACCTCTCACAAACACCCTAAGATCCATTTCAAAGCTTTCTGTTCAGCCTTACTGAAGTTGTGAGGACTCTCAGGAGCATGTTGCCAATGCATCTTGTTACTAAAGATATGGATCTCTTTATTTGGCTTGTACTAGAGAAAAGCACAGTAGAATTCTCATTAAAAACAAATGGGGAAAAAAATCCTCTAACTTTCAGAAAGCACAAATGCATGAGTAAAAATATTTTTACTGAATAGAAGCAACAATTAGGAAGTTCCTATTATTATCAGCAGCAGCATCAACTAATAGTTTATCAGGTTCTCATTTCCAATAAAATAAAATTTTTTAAAAAAATTGCTAAACTGCATCAGATTGAATCAAAACTAAAAAAGATTCGCAGAGGACCAGCTGACAAAAACAACGCAGGCATGAAAATCCCTTACCTTAATTACCAGCTCTTCACAAATCCATCCTCCCCCCTCACCCATGGCTGTGGAAAGTTGACCATGGTGAGTGATCCCTTAAGCTGTCTAAAGGAAAGAAAATTCAGTCCTATCACACAACACACAATGCTGTTAGAATAGCACAGCATCAAAGCACAAAATCTTCGAGCATAGCTCATTACCAATGAGTGCATCTCTGACAAGATGGTCATTAAGTGGGGTGCTGTTATCCAGCTACTTGACTGCGCTGGAGTTTTGTTGCACCTGACATTAGCAGTCACAGGAAAATGTATTGGCATGATCGAAAACTAAAGTGTGTTTATAGCTGTGTGCACGTATGTGTGTGCTCAGTCTGCTCTCAGTTGCTTTCTGTGGTCATTGTGGTAAAGGAAGCTGGTACTGCCATTAGGAGCTGCTGGCTTAACAGGTACGGCAGCAAGGGAAAATACCCATTTGTTCTGGGTAGTAATTGCATCTGTAATTTCTATTTAAATTCAGCATAAGATCTTATTTACTGTCACTCTCTTATGGATGTTTCCGCAATGTTTGCGGTTGCTGAAACCATGTAAGTGCACCAATGGAAGTTTAAAACGTTCAAAGAAGGCAGAATTAAAAATGCCATTACATGTCTTCTAACCTAGACAGCATGAAGTCCTTCTGCGGTATCTGCTCAGAATTACTGACTTTCAAATGGCTATCAGAGGCTTTGAAAGTTCTATTTACATTTTCAATTAGAAGGGGAAGAGCAGTCATTACACCGACCTGCGCATACCGGGAAGCTATTCTTGCCTTCAGGCGCTTGCTTAATATTTCCTTCCTCAGTGAAGTAGGTTGGTGTCTCTGCCCTGTTGCCACCAGGAGCTGATATCACAGGGGTCGAGAGAGAAGAGTGGCTGAGGCGAGCTGGGAGCAGCCAGGGGCACAGCCAGCAGCTGCTGCAAAGCTGCTGCCTTGGGAGCAACAGTGCGAGGGGCATTGTAAGCAGCTCCCAGCCAGAGGGAAAAAACAACCACCAAGATAATAACGAAAAGCTATTCAGCATCTTAACCTTATAGCTATGCTTGTCTACTGACACTGGAAAAACAGCTCCTCATACAACAGGAGGAAGTAATTAAAACAATACTTAGTCTTGGCAACAAGTATCGAATCAATGAATGCTTGAATTTAATATGGGCAAAGCCCAATGCCAAATGGGTTTGGGGTTTTTTGGGGGTTTTTCTTGTTGTTGTAAGTCATAGGTACGTAGCACTGACAGCACACGAAGCTTCCCATGTAAACTGTGATTTTGATCTGAACTCTGAGTTGCACATTAATTATGCATTTACACATAGATGAAGCTCAAAACTGCTCAGTTTGTATTTTACTATACCAGCAGAAATTGCTGCTCAGACTCATGGAAAGAAATGGAACGCAGCTTAGCAGGACATCTCCAGGCCAAGAACAGAAACAAGACATGAGCCTCATTTGTATGTATATCTGTAACGTCCACGAACCAGAGCCCCACAACCAGCTCTGTCCAAACAAGACGACTGCCCGCAATTTTCCCTTCTGTAAATCTTACACCTGGTACATGTATCAAGCACTAAGCCCGAAGTGGCACGGTGACCCCAGGAACTCTCAGCACCCGCACCATGCCCCTCACAGCACCCTGAGCAGCCTGCCCAGCTGCCTGTGGGCAGCACCGGGCCGGGTGGGGGGAGCGGCCGTGCGCTGCCTCCTGCCCTCAGAAGCAGCTGCAAGGCTAACTGCCTGCACGAGGTGAGCACTTCTCAGTAACCTCATTATGGAGTCCTGCAGAGCGTGAGAATTTCTTCTGTGAAATCAATGTGAAAGTTACAGAATTTAATTTTTTGTCTGTTCTCTGTGTGGTGGCCTTGATGAGGAGATAAGCGGGCAGCCGGAGGCCAGCAGCCCGCAGGCTGTGAAGAGCTAACCAGAACAGCCGTGTGTCTGCAGGCACGGGGCTCGTCGCTGCTGTTCTTCTTGGTGTAGTTTCCTTGTTTTCAGATGGCCTACCACATCCAGGCAGATAGAAGAAAAGGCTCTAGAGCTAAGTGTTATCCCAGAAGCCAAGAGCCCATGGAGACCCCATGGCTCCATCCCCACAGCCCCCAACAAAAGCCTTGCACCATCCAGCAACTAGGAAAGGGAGCACAAGCAGGCTGCTGCCTTGCTGCTTCCTAAGAGGGCTTCAGGAAAGATGACAGTCAGAGGAAAGCTATGTACATTTTTCCTAAGAATTGCCAGCCACTTGGTTTTTTCCAACTGCATCTCAGAGAAAATACTATTTTACATTGTAAATGATTTAGAAAGGTCTTGGGATTCATCCAGCACCACTGGTGTTTTAACATCAACATTGGTTAGTTATTTTCTGGAGAATTTAAAACTGGGTTGGTTTATGAATACAGAAAAGAAAAAGAATTGGTGATAGGAGGTGGGAGGAAATCATAGGGTTTGTTTCATCTGCTAGACAAAAAACTAATTTTATTTCCTTTTAAAGTACTTTGTCACACCAGCAAAAGACCCAGACATCAAGAATTACCCACAAAGTCACACGGGTCATAAACCACAACCAGCATTAATCTGTGTCAGGTAGATTCTTCTAAAGCCAACATACTGAAAAAAGCACCATTTACAAAATTTCATAGTATGCCATTAAGTTGGAGGCTCTGCTTTATAATTGTGCCCTCACTACAAATCCCCTAACGCTTATCTTTTGAGGTGTACCTTCCTGCTATTTCAAATTAAAGAACACCAAAGTAAAACCCGATGCACCATCTGATCTGTTGTTCTGAAGCATCATCAAAAAGAACACTAAGAGAAGCTGCAAGGAAGCTGGTAGATGTAAACACCCCCACAACACAATGTTGGAGGAAAATTCTGACACCATCAGTCCCATCTCACAGCAGTTATTCCCTGGGGCTGCCCCACAGCACCGAGCCCTCACCTGGGCACAAAGAGATTGGTTTCCATATGGAATAAGTGTCATTTACTCATTACTTAATTTACCATTTCAAATAAAAGCACATTTTAAGGGCACAAATATCTACAGCTCCTCAGGTTAAAAGTCATTAGTCTGCAAAATACACCAACCTGTGAACACAAAGCTTGAATTATTTCTCTTTTCACTAAAAACATGAATATTTACATGAATAAAGGACAAACGGCAGAAAGTAGCTTGTTTCAATCATGTAAAAACTACAAGCACTCTGCTCACCCAGCTTTTTGCTAGACACAGAAGTGATTACAAGTGTTCAGAAGCACATGCCAAGCTGACCATCGCTGCGATCAATGCAGCCTTTTATCTACTGCTTGCTCCATCACATGGCAATCAAAGGGCAAAAAAAAAAAAAAAAAAAGCCTTGCAGCACTGAAAGCAGCTAAAAAAGGGCCATCCCATCCAGCCACACAAGAACAGTGTTTGAACAGTGTCTCACTGTCCCAAACAGACCAGATAACAATCTGACCACAGTAATTTTCTAGGAAACAGTAGCAGCATATCACATAGTCTGAGCAGAAGAAACACTAAGCGCTTACACAACACGATCTCTGTGATCGTTTTTCTAGCTACGTAAACATCTAGTACTATAAAAAGAGGAGCACGCTTTGAAGGAAACATTTCAGAACAAATAAGGGAAAGAAATCTAGCAGCAATGGTGGAAAAGGAATAAGAATATGCAGGAAGGTTTATGTCCTATGAAACTTTGGAGGCACCGAAAAAAAAGAATCATAGGAAAAACTCTTCTTCCTTTATACCTGAAAGAATTCAGTTTCTTCTGAAGCCGCTGGTGAAGTCAAACACACCCAGCACATCGACGTGCCCACTGGGGGCTCTGCAGAGCATCCTCTGCTACTGCAACAGCACCAGCCTCCCAGCTGCTGCCCCCGCCTCGCAGCGTGCAGGTCCCCCACCTCTGCTCTGCAGGCAAGGAGCCAGCCCTGCCCACGTCAGACAGCGGCGAGGGGCTCCCGTCTTCCCCTCTGGTTCTCCTGCCTGTACCAGGAGCACTGCAGATGCCGGCTTTACTGTCACAAGTCACTTTGTTACCTGCATGCAACCCCACATCATCCATAGCTCACCCGGAGGGCAGCATACAGTCAGAAGAAGCACTGCTACACTTTGCCCCTCCTTGTCTATCCCCCACCTCCCTCCCCTCCTCAGTAGGCACAGAGATGAAAGTAGGTGTGACATGACATTGCAACCCATTTGTTTCAAGGTCTAATGGGACGGGAGACAGCCCCTACGCTAAGCAATGCATGCACCAGCAACTCTGTTTTCTGTTCACTAGAACTCACTGCTCATGGGAGATCAACAGTAACATCTTTCAAAGATGGGATCTGATGCACTGACAGTTGGAGTCATCACAGAACCACAGAATGGTTGGGTTGGAAGGGACCTTACAGCCCCCCCAGTCCCACACCCCTGCCATGGGCTGGCTGCCCCCCAGCCCAGGCTGCTCAGGGCCCATCCATGGCCTTGGGCACTTGGAGGGATGGGGAACCCACAGCTCCACTGGACAAAGCAATCAAACTTAATTTTTTCTACAGCGTGACTTATTCCATATGTTATTTCATCCCCTCCAGGCCTTTTGGAACTGACTAGGTGGATTTCAGCCCAAACTGCTTACAAATCTCAAAAGGAAATATAAACAACTTGATTATAAATACAATTGTCTACGTTAGCAAAGCTAAGATTTTTCCACTCCAGGAATGCCATAGTTATTATCTACAATAACAAAGATTTTAAGAATTCAAGATATCTACTGTGTAGCCTGGGAAGTTATTTTTAAAGATCACGTGTTACTATAAATATTTCCCAGCAGCTCATTTCGACTGCAACATAAGTTGGCCCTATGGAGCGGAAAATTGAGTGCCCATTTAGCCAGGATTCCTCCAGAAATCAGAATAAAAATATCACTGTCTAGTTTTCCAAAAATATCCACGTACAAAAAGCACAGAAGGCCTCATTTACACGTCATTCCCTCACGGTGCTCAGACTGGTACCAAGGGCAGTGCCTCAACTATCCACGCTTAGAGAGCCTCTGATTCTCCTCATGAAATACAGATTATTTTCCACAAACACAAAAAGAGAATTATTAGGGATTTTTGCTGCAGCCCACAATTACTTTACCTGTTCACCTTTTGTAGCTTTACTTATCAGCATTCCCTTGCTGTACTCATGGCAGCATGCACTAGGTCTTAAAAACTGAAGCCAGAATTTTAACACCACCATGAACGGAGCTTCTGCTCTGATCCTAATGCCTCTAAATGAAAGTGCTTTAAAAAAATGCTAAGCACTTGAATTTGCAATTGACTTCAACAGGACTTGGAGACGTGAAAACACGCAAACGTCAACTGGTTTCAAATTAAAACTGAATTTAATTTTAAGCAAGCTGCTCATCCCTTGGAAATTATGACTCAATGAAAGTATAATTTTAAAAGTGGCTTGTAAATTCTCATCTTCAGGAACTTTTCCCTGTACAACAAGTCTGCAGGTGGAGCACAGCGTTACTCGAAGACCTACCAGAACTGGCACGGATGAGGAGAACAGGAAATCACTCCTCATGACTTTATGCTCAGGTGAGTGAACAGAGCTCCTGCTCCCTCCAAAGGGTGTTCATGCTGAACCAAACCAATGAAGAAAACTGAAGTCCCAGGCTTGATGGACCTCAGACACTTCACAGGCAGTACGTTGTTCATAGTGAGTACTTAATACAAAAGTAACACAGTTGTTTCTCACAGCTAATTCATATCTAGAGAAATATGCAGAATGTTCTGACTTCAGGGAGAGTGAGTTCCAGCAGCTTAACAGGCAAAAAATCCTGCCCAAGAAAAATGGTGCATGGAGCAGGCACAAGGGAAAGAGTGCTGAGCAGTCAGACCGACAGGTACAGGAGGAGAAAGAGCTGAAACAACCCAGAAAAAATGTCATTTTAACACAGGCAGGGCTGGAAACAGTTTCTCAGGCTGCATACCTGAGCATAAAAAGTTGTGTCATTTTGTTCTCATTTCAAAAGATAATATAATGTGTCTGTAATGAAACTGAAAGGATGCACTAAAATCTGTGATTTTACCCGTTTATTCTACAAAGCAACCCGTAGCCTCTCCACTTCTCCCCCACACGTTCTGTTGCACAGGGACTGTACAGGATTATCCCTCCTGGTCAAACAAAAAAACAGGAAGTACTGAATCAGTACTAACTCTACTCCCTCGTGTCTCCTTGCCTGCTCTATCACTCGGTTCCACTGTAAATAAAGAGGAAAGGAAACAAACATTCAGTTGACAGGGCATTTAAATGTATGTATGGTGACTTATTAATCTTGTCTTGAACTGTGTAAATGGACCTAGGTCATCAAATCTCACCAGCAGCCAATCGCTTCCTTCAGCTATTATAATGTTACATCTCTAAGTTGTGAGTTAGATGACTTCCTTCTACCAAAAAAAAAAAAAAAAAGACCAGAAATAGAGATTTTCCTATGCACAGATACCTCTTCATACAGGGACCAGAAGATTCACTTTCGACTAAAAGATCAGAAACAATTGACAACCTCTAGGAAGGAGCTGTTCTCCAGCAGACAAGTTGTATGCGTCTAGAAAGTGGGGTTAAAGTGAAACAATTTAAAACAGCAGAAAATTAATTGGTTAGGAGTGACACCTCCTCCTAAAAGGAGGGCATGCAGGCCAGTAGATGACATTATCATACAGGTGGGCTGTGCTTAGGTTTCAAATGCAGAGATGCCATGGATTCAACAAGACAGAAAAATGCCTTTTGGGGGCGGGGAGGAGTGAGGGGATGCATCAGAGCAGACATCGTCCCTGAATGGGTCTGTTGCTTATGGAGCTCGCTCTGGCCTGAATTTCCAATTTCTGGCCCGAATTTCCCAGCAGTGCACGTTTTCTTGCAGCACAGGTTCCCCTGTCACCCCATAGAGGCACACAGCCATTTGCCATATGAACAGAACTGTTCAAGGCTGAACAAGCACTGAAAGAAATCCAGCAATTCAGGTCTAATGCAAAGCAGCTAGATATTTCATGGCATGGCATTTGCTTATGAAGACATCTTGAAGCATAATGCCCTATAGTAGAAAAGAATAATCCTAAAAATTGCACACAAACAATCTTTTGCCATGAATTAACGGTAACAGAGCTGAAAGCGGTCCTGACCATTCATTATAAGGACCAAAAATCATTGCGATCATCTCAGAATCACAAAGTAATTGGGGTTGGGAGGGACCTCTGGGAGCCGCCTGCTCCCAGGCATGGCTTCAGCAGCCAGGTTACAGCACAGCTCACGGTGAAGTCTCCCTGAGCAGCCTGCTTCTGTGCTTAGCCGCTTTCACAGCGAGAACTTCTTTATATTCCATCAGGATTTCTTTCGCTGCAGCCAGCGCACTGCGTAGTTGCACTCTGCCTTTCCCAAGCCCGTCCACGCCTGCCGCGAGACCATTCCTTCCTTGTCCCCACCCCACCCACCCCGCACGCCCGGCGTGGCCCCCACCCTTCGCAGCTCTACCCCGGGCCGGTCGCTGTGGGCCGGGCGGAGCCCCGGGCTGCCGATCCAGGGACCGCCGCCAGGGGGCGCTGTCACCCCGCCGCCTGCGGGGCCGGGGCCGGGGCCGGGGCGCCCCAAGGCGCGGGGCTGGCTCCAAGCTGAAGCGCTTACAGGCAGGGAACCAACCCGCACATCGACTGCTGTACATTT